>PVIC010010927.1:0-42444 GCA_004025085.1 Thryonomys swinderianus
GACCCTGTTTCAAAAAAAAAAGAAAGAAAGAAAAGGAAATCTTATCCCAGCACTCTGGTGGCTGAGACAGGAGGAACTGCAGTTCAAGGTCAGTTTAGGCTATATATTGAGATCTTCTCTCAAAAACAACAACAACCACAACCAGGACCAGGGATTTAGCTCAGTGGTTCCAGCGCCTGCCTAGCATGCACAAGGTCTTGAGTTTCATCCCCAGTAACCACATACAACAATACTGAGTGTGGTTACCACGACTACCAGCCATCAGTATCACACACCACAATGCTGGACGTGGTGGCTCACGCCTGTAATCCCAGCACTCAGGAGGATTGCTGAGTTCGAGGCTTGCCTGGGCTACATAGTGAGCTCAGGGCCAGCCTGAACTACAAAGCGAGACCCTGTCTCAAACAACAACAGCAACAACAACCAAAGGGAATCCTGGAGCCCATATCAAACTAAAAGGGCCTAGACTTAGTGTGCAGACAGCCCTTTCCAAGGATGAGATATCCCTCAGTTGTACAAGAGGTCCCTATGGGAGCGGACCCTGTACCCAAGGCCACCTAGGGGAACCAATTTATCCTAGTTTGTCAAAGACTAGAATTCTCATTTCAGCCGTAAAAGTTCCTCATCCTGGGAAATCTTCAGGCCTGGGCTAAGGAGATAGGTGGTGTCTGCGCCACAGAGATGTCTGTTTCCGCCACACCCTTTCCCAACTACCTCAGTCCCAGCCTCCTCTCCCACCCCACCCCCTCCGGAACTTTCTCCAAAGGCGAAGGCGAAGGCGAAGGCGAAGGCTCTTACTTTCCCTGGCCTGTTCTTTCTGTCAACGCCTCTTCCTCCTAGCCCCTCAGTGTCCCCAGGGAGTTCGGCATCTCGCTGCCTTTCCTGCTGACCGCAAAGTCTCTCTCCTTGTCCTCTCTCTCTCACTGTGTCTGGAGTCTTCAGCTCTTCCGTTGATCTTGGGGACCTGTCTACTCTCCAGCCCACAACGGCGACCCTTTGGCTGGGATCTCTCTGTTCTCTGCCTCCTTCTTTATCTCCCATCTCTGTATCCAGTGTTTCCAGTCTCTGTCACAGTCTCTGGTTTGTCATTGTCCCTGGGTGGTCTGGCCTCCTCTGCTCTCCTGGCACCACACCTCTGGGGCTGCTTGGGGTGGGAGCCAGGTCTGGGGGCTGTGACCAGGCCCGGAAGGAGAACCCAAGCAGACATGATATTTATGTTGGGACTTCAAAGTACAGCACAGGCTGCAGTGGGGTGGAGGGGCTGGCGAGCAAAAGCCAGACTGAGATCAGTTTAGGCTCCTCCCTGGCGAGGGTCTCCTTGGTGACACACATTTCCCTGTGGGACACAGAGACCCGGAGTAGACAAGGAATGGACTATTTTGGTGCAGAGTTCCAAGAAAGGCACTTCCTGTGCCCTTGGCCTGGCCCCAGCCCCCCCATCCTTTCTTCTGGTCACCCTGGGTTCCTGGCCTCCACTCCTCTGAGCATCGGCCTCGCTGGACAGACCGGTTTCTGGGGGTGGCAGGAGCAGAGGGCTCGATCTCAGCAGGAAAACATCCTTGGCACTGGGACAGCCCTGCATTCTCGCTGTCTGGCAGGGCCTTGCCTGGCAGGGCATGTGGGTCTGTAACCCTGTCAGCCCCAACTGACCGGGCCAGGCAGGCCCAGCCCCAGGGGCCCTCTGGAGTCCACTTTTGGGCTGGCTGCCAGAGCAATGGAGGGGTGATGGTGAAGTTCACCCCACCCTGCCCCCCCACCCTTGGCCTAACCTACTAAAGACACCCAGCTGCTGGGTGGAGTGGGGCTGGTAGGCAGGGTTGATTGTCTCATCCTGTGGCTCAGCTCTGGGCCCTAAGCCCCTCCCAGAAGCCCCACCCAGCAGGCACCCTTGAGGCTGGGCCACCCCACAGGAAGACCCCCAATCCCAGACCTGGGTCTGAAGCCTTGCCCTGGACCCAGGACCCTCAGAACCCAAGCCCAGCAGGCCCCCACAGCACTGGCCTCTGGGCCAACGCCCCTCCCAGACCCTCCCCAACTCTTCCTGTGAATCAAGCATGCTGGAATCTGATGAGGTCAGGCCTCCCCACCCAGTGCTTCTACCTCCTGGCTGGCCAGTGGGATCGCCACAGCCCTCACAAGGGTCTTCCTGGCAAGTTACACACAGCCCTCTCCACAGCCCCCAGGGGCCAGGCTGAGGAGTGAGGCAGGGCCGGCCAGGGCTTGGAGGAGATTAGTTAGGAGGGAGGCTTGGACCTCTAGTGGATGTGTGAAGTATAAAAAGCATGAGTGTGTCTCTGTGTCTGCTGTGTGTACCTGTGTCTGTTGTGTCTCTGTACGTGTGTGTGTCTCTGCATGTGTGTGCATCTTTGCAGCTGTTTGCACTTCCAGAGTTGGGACAGTGTGGGAAGGGGAGCCGAGTACTAGGTTTCAAGTGCGTATGTCGCTGTGTCTGAGTGGAAATGCGGGTATCCTTGGGGCTCTGCGTGGGCAGCTCTAAGTGTGTCCAGAGGTCCCTGTGTAGCTGATCACCACCGTCCCCTGGGTTACCAGTCCCCATGGGTCCTAACAGTGCTGTGGTGTGCCTATTACCCTTGGGGGTGACTGGGCTACTGAACTTGCTGTGGCTGGAAGGATGTTGCACACTGAATCGGAGCGTGGATCAAGGTGTCACTGCGTGTTAAACCGTGGGTGTGAACGTGGGTCACAGGGCTATGGCGGGGTGTTAGATATCATAAGGAGGGTGGGTCAGGGCGGGGCTCAATACCTGCTGTCCATCCCACCCGCAGCCCTGGCTCCTGGGCTATACCCTGGCCACAGAGCCTGGGACAGGTGGCTCCTCTGCCACCCCTTTCCAGTCCCCCTTTTGCAGATTTCCCGCTTCCCCAACCGGCTGGACAGGGTCGTCTGGTCACACGGCTGGGGGCTGGTGATGAGGTGCGCGCACCCCCTGGTGGCAATGATGGAGAACGTGCCATCGGGAGCGCTTCCCTCATTTTTCCGGAGTCCTCTACTCCATCACATCCCACACAGGCTTACTGAGCGCCGGCTCCCGCCTAGGCATCGTCCTAGGTCCCTGAGATTTAGCTGGGAGCGAGGCCGACTTGGCTCGGGCACACCTGTGGGGAAGTCAGGCAATAAACAATCTCACGTGGACAGCAAAGGTGACTTTAGAAGCGCTAAGTGCAACATTTCTCAGAAAGGAAATGACTTGGCTGCTCTCAACAGGCTGACATGAGGTCTGGGTCCCAGTCCTGCCCTGTGGTGGTTGGCATGGAATGGGTGCGTCTCCTCTCAGACCTGTAGCTTCCTCGTCCAAAACAACAAAGATTTGCAGGACTGCAGAGCCCCTAGGTCGCAGTGGGAACTCCATTACCGCCAGTTCAGTGTGAAGGCGGTAAGAGTCTTCTTGCTTCGTTGTGGTGAGGCTGTGAGGACTTGGTCCACACCAGACACACATTAGATGATGGACAGATTAGCTGAGTGGACAGGTTAGTGTTTGCGTGGGGGGGTGAGATGATAGAACCTGTGTGTCTTTTCCTTTTAACAAGCTGCATTCCCTGAGGAAGCCTCAGTTTCCTCCTCTGTAAAATGAAGATGACGGTAGGCTGGTCTATTACTGCCTCAGCTGCTGGCCCTGAGCGTGCCGCTTGGTCATGCAGCTCCGAGCAGGCACACACACCGAAGGCCCTGGCAGTGGGCACGAGGACCCGCAGTGCTCCTATGAGCCACTGCCGAGCAGCACATGAACTTGCAGGACCCACACAGAGACCGGGTGTGGGGGGAAGGGTAGACTCGCAGAGGTCCCGGAGGAGGGCTCCAGAAGCCTTGTTCCAGTCCCCAGATCCCTGAGTCTGAGCTCCACATCCCGTTCCTGGGGTTCCCTGAGCCACCCCCCTTCCCCCCCAGACATACGAGGTAACTTCCCCTGGGGCTGAGCTGGACACATCCTGTGTTAGATTCCCAGAACCAGCCCTCCCTTTTCCTCCCAAGGGCCCCTCACTTCTATTATTACACTCCATCCGTGGACAGCTTTTATTGAGCACCTGTGGTATACTCACACTGGACAAGGCACTGGGCGTGGGGGCTGGCGGGGAAAACACACAACGAAATAAAGGGGAGGCTTCCTACCAAGGAAGGGAGCTGGGGGACATAGGGTCAGGGGGCAGGGGAAAAGCATTTTAGTGGCCTAGGGAGAAATGTGGGAGCCCCATGTCTGGGCTGTCCACAGGGTGAGTGGAAGCCCATCCCCACGATTTCTGCCTCCTGGCTGTCATTTCGTGTGTGGGTTAATGTCCTTTGTGCTCAGCATATGAAACGAGGGTCACTCAGACTAGCTGGGGTCTTCCTCCAACCTGCAGCAATTCTTACCTGAGAAGCGGTCTCTCAGAGGCTGATCTGACCCAGATCTCTAACCCCAAGGGACCCGAGGGCCAGAAAGTCTTATGCTGTCCACAGGCTGCCTGAAGGCTGGAGTTGGACCAGTGACCCATGACAACTATGCTCTGTGGCCCTGCAGCCCACCTTCCTGGGTTGTGTGCGTCCCCTTGTGGTCAGTGGTTGGTATTTTTGTTCAGATTTGCCTCCTAGGTTTCCTTCGGAGCTCTTCTGGCCTTGAGGGCTGCTTTGCTGTGTGATGTCTGGGAGTCGTCTTCTTTCACCTCAACGGGGCCAAAATGCCGTGATTTGTATCCCCATTAAGTTTTTATAAAGGCCAAAAGTGTAGTGCAGAGAAAATGGTTTCAGAGCCTCCTCTGTTCCAGAAGCTTTAGCTCCAGGGGCTGGGTGTTATCTCCATTGGCCATTTCCCCTGAGTGCCTGGGAAACTTCCCGTTCTGGGAAAGGCTGTAGAGTGGGCGCTTTATCCTGCAAAGCGAGGCCTCCAGCGAACAGCCCTCCCTGGACTGACGCGTGAGGAGCCGCAGGGAGTGCGCTCACAGGAGAGGGCAGCTGCTAACACTGGAGCGCTTCAGGGGGTGGGCTGGGCGGCACCGATATCCCCACCTTGGAGATGAGGACGCTGAGGCTGGGGAGCTGGTTCTCCCGGGGACCTTTGCTGCCTCGAGTCCTCCATATGCTAGGAAAAGACTAGAGCCTTTCAGGACCCTGAGGCCCAGTAGCTCTGTGCACAGTCGTAGTGCTGTAAAGGGGCCAGACCCCTCTGCTCCCACTGCGCCAGAGGTCGGGCATCATTTAGACTTTTCCCCTGTTAGACACTCATCCCTGTAGGCTGTGGAAAAAGAACAAGAGGCAAAGGGCCTCGTGTACGGAGGTCTCCCAACTACTCAGCTTTGCTCCAGTCCCTCAGATGTGGCTAGGCCTCGGAGTTCAGCAGACAAGCTCAGGGAGGTATCAGAAGTGGTGGCTGACACAGCAGGGTCTGGGGTGAGGTGGCAGAGTGGGGCCAGTGGCCCTGCCGGTCTGCTCTGCAGGCTCCGCCCCCATGACTCTGGCCTGGCTATTCCTCTGTGGCCTGGCTTTTCTCAGTCTCCAGCTCCCCTGGCTGCACACGGCCTCCCTCAGCCTGATGCTCGCCCCCCTCAGCAACCTTACACTCTCCTCCACTGTCCTTGGGACTGGATCTGACCTCTTCCCTCCCCCTTCCCTGGCCTGCTCTGTCCTCTTCCTGGCCGCCTGCCTCTGGCCACCCACTACCCGTCTCCTGTCCTGCAGCCTCCTGGGTCTCAGGCCACTCTGCCCGGCGGTAGACGAGGTAGCCAGCTGTGGGCAGCCTGTGGGCCAGGGCTCCCGGGGGCAGGCGGTGGTAGCTCTGCTCTTTGTATAGGAAGAGGTCGAAAGCAGCAGGCTGGGTCACTCGGAACTTGGTGGCACAGAGCTGGTTCAGGGTAGCAATTGAGGCCCCTGGGGGCACTGCCAGGGTCTTGGAGGTGCAACCGCTTCTGGGGTCCTGGTAAGCTACCCTGAGGAGGTGCTGGACAGGAGAAGAAGCAAAAGCAAGGTTCAGTTCTGCCTCGCGCGCGTCTGAGGCCAGAGAGGTCAGTGAAGCCTGTGCAGGAACAGGGTTGGCCGCTACGCATACAAAGGTGGAACCGACTGGCAAGAGCTCCCTGGGCTCCGAGGGAGGCTCTGGCTGGGGCAGTGCGTTGTGTGGTTGGGCTAGGAGGTTGTAGCTGCAGGTGCAAGGGTAACCCAGGCAGAATCTCAGGCCTAAAAGCGCCACACAGTGGTTAGTGATTACTCATCCTCCCCCCAGCTGGCTTCATCCTCACAGCCACCCCAGGTGCCCATTTTACAGATGAGAAGATTGAGGGACACAAAAAGATAAACTTTCTCAAGTCCCCACAACCAAGAAGTGGTAGAGCTAGGATGAACCCAGGGCCCACTTGTAAGAGTTGGAACTTGCAAGCAAGGTTGAGAAGAGTGAGGGCAGTGTGGCGGCTGTCTCTGAGCACACCTGGGCTGAACCCTGGCAAAGGCTGGGGGCTTGCGTCTGCTACCCATGTCCCCTTCCTCTCCACGTCAGTCTCAGTGCCCTATCTGCAGAATGGGGATAATTAACACTCCTGCCTCTCGGTTTCTACTGTTGGAGTGTCAGCCTGATGCAGGGTGTGAGAAACACACTCCGGGGAGGACACGCCTCCACTGTGGGGGAAGGGACTGGCAGGGACTGTGCAAGAAGGTGTGGGGCCGCTCTGGGCCTGGCTGGCTGGGGTGTCCGCGGTGGCAGGAGCCCGTTACCTGGAAGCTGTGGGTCGTAGGCAGGCACCGCTGCTCCCAGAGCCTCAGCGAACGCTGCAGCTCCTG
Organism: Thryonomys swinderianus; assembly: GCA_004025085.1. Lineage (NCBI taxonomy): Eukaryota > Metazoa > Chordata > Mammalia > Rodentia > Thryonomyidae > Thryonomys > Thryonomys swinderianus. Next base: position 6,763 of record PVIC010010927.1, read on the forward strand.
TGCCGGGCTCAGGGGGAGGGTGTGGGCCTGGCCTAGGCCGCTCAGCAGGGTCAAGCTGGCTGACAGGCTGGTCAGGTAGTAGCCACCTGGGACATGGGACCAGATGCAGCTCAGGCAGGGCTGGAGCGACCCGCCCCCCTCCCTGCTTCCCAGGGCCCGCAGAGCAGCCGAGGCCTGCCAGCCCCCCAGACGGGAGGTGGCCCCTCACCCTCTCCAGTGAGCAGCGAGGGCTCCAGAAGCTCCGACATGTACTCAGCTTCCAGGAGGAGGTCGGGAAGGTCACACTGGGCCAAGACGAAGCTCAGCAGCGGCAGGAACTCGTCAGCACCTGCACTCTCCCCTTCGGGAATGGGACGAGGAGGCTTCAGGCTCCTCTGGGCTCAGAATCTAGTCCTGGACGGAGAGGGACCCTCACCTCTGCCCGCAGGCCGCTGGGCCCCAGGAGCTCCATGGCTACACAGAAGTTACTAGCCCTGGGCTCAGTTTCACTGCCTGAAACAGGAAGCTCGGATCATTCTCCCTGGCTGTGCCATTCCAAGGTCCTGGGAGCTGCCCCTGGGGGGTGCCTCTAAGAGCGGGGAGCAGGGGGAGGCAGGGGCCGTACCTGCCTGTGTCCTCAGGATTGTGTAGAGCAACTTGCAGGCCTGCAGGAGCCGCTTGACCTGGGCGCTGGGGGAGTAGGCGCCGAGCAGCTGCAGTAGCTTCTGGCGCACCTGCTCCACCTCCGCCAGGGAGGGCGCGCTCAGCGGGGACCCGAAGGCTCCAGGGCCTCGGGCCCTTGCCAGGCGGAGGCCTTCCACCAGCTGGCCCAGGGAGCCGTCAGCAGACAGTCGGCGCCGAAGGCGAGCCGCCAGGATGGGTCGGAGAGGCTTGAGCACCGAGCGATGCAGTGACTTCTCCAGGACGTGTTCTGCCGGAGCAAGGGCGGGCGGTTCGGGAAGGGCGGGAGGCGCTGAGGGAGACCGGACTGGGGGAGAGGCCGTGGGCGGCGGGACACGGGGGTCTCCCAGAGCGGCAGGACAGATCGGAGAAGCGGGCGGAGCGGCACACAGCGAGGGTGGAGGTGGCTGCGGAAAGCGAGGTGCGAGAGCCCGGGACCCACGCGCACGGACCCGCGCCGGCGCTGGCCTTACCCAGCCGCTCGGGAGGCAGCAGCTTCTCGGGCCCCAGCTCTGCGCTCAGCATGGCCCGGGCCCGGCTCAGCGCCTGGCGGATGCCTTGCAGTTCTCGGGGCTCGTGGCCAGCCCGCACCTGGGTCAGGAGGTCCTGCGCCAGCTGGCCCACGCCCGTGTGTCTGTCCCGCACCAGCGCTGCAGCCGCACGGACCACCTGCCGCTCGGGGGCCAGGAGGGAGCAGAAGGCAGCGCTCATGGACCGAAGCAGAGGCCTCCTGTGCCACCGGCGGCCCAGACTGGGGGAGGCGGAGGGGCTGCCCCGGGACCCCAGCCGGCCCTCGTCCTCCTCAGAGCTGCTAGGGGAGCCGCACTCCACCTCCTGGAGAGAGGGCAGCGGGGGGAGGCTGGGGCCGGTGCCCCCTGGCACACGGTACCCCACTGAGCTCTCCCTCCGCAGCAGCTGACGGGGGGGAAGCCGCTGCGGGTGGCTGGGGGACGCCCCTGGCAGCACAGGGACCGGAGGCGGCGGCACGGCAGGTGGAGACAGGGGGCTGGATGCCTCCGTGGACACTCGCACTTTGCAGCTCCTCTTGAATTTCTCCCGCTTGGCGGGGCCTAAGTCTCCTGGGAACAGGGGATTGAAGAAGCAGAGGGCAGCACCAGTGCCCTGGTCGAGCTCGTGAGGGGAGCGGGCTTTCAGCCGGGGTGGCAGTGGGCCTTCAGATGGGCCCCGCTGGGCCTGGGCGTTGAGGGAGGAACCCCAGAACTCTAGGAAGCAGAAAGCACGAGGCCTCAGAGCGGGCTCTGGGGAGGGCCCCCCCCACGAAAGGCACGGGGTCCCCCTTTCCCTCCTGGCCTCGGGCTTTCTGTGCGGCGGGTGGCAGGGGGCCCTTACCAATGCCCAGGTGGGAGATGGCCTCCAGCTCCTTGTGGGTGACCGCCTGCTGGATGGCTCTGGGGAGTCGCAGAGGAAGGAGAAGGATGTCCCTGAGCCAGAGAGGGGAGCAGACAGGGGTGAGGGACGCACAGGGTGGGGTCGGGGCGCCGGGCGCTTCAGGGAGGGGGGAAGACAAGCGGCGCCCTGTGGGCATCTCACCGGGCGTGACAGTGGGCGCAGATGAGCTGCACTAGGTCTGGGAACGTAAGGTCAGAGCCCTCGAGAGAGACACCTGGAAGACCGGGCGTGAGTCAGTCCCTGCCTTCCCCGGGACCCTGCGTCTCCAGCCCCTTCCAGTCTGGCCAGCCCTCTCACCACCGGGACTCTCCTGGATGTAGTGGCTGGAGACAAAGGAGGGGCCGCTGGCCTCTGGCAGCCGCACGCACAGGGCCAGGCACTGGTGGGTGTTCGATTTCCGCACCAGGAATGTCTGCAAGTGGCTGATGTCAGGACACTCAGCACCTCGTTGTCCGCCCCTCTCCCCCACCTTCTGCTGGCCAGTCCCCGGGAGCTGGCGCGAGACTCACCCCCGGAGGCTCGGTCCTCAGCACATGCAGGGCGGCGGCAGCGTTGGCCCGGAGCTGCAGCCACACGGGCTGGGTGAGCAGCAGGCGCTCCCGGAGGCTCACAGTGCGCGCGGGCTGCCGGGGCCCACCTGCCTGACCCCCGCCAGCGTCAGGTAGGTCGTACAGCGGGTCCTGGGGTGGCCTGGAGGGCGGGTGCCCAGGCTGAGCAGGAGCCGGGGCAGGGACCCCATGCCTAAGCCCTTCCCTGCTTCTGGTGCCACCTCCCGTGCCCCCGGACCCACTCTCCCCTTGCAGTCCCTTCCCGCCCCACCTGGCTGCCGTTCCAACTTCACTAACTTTTCTCTCTCCAAGGGTCCAGGGGCAGGGCTTGGGCTGGGGGCTCTGGGCTGGTGCGCCTCGGGTTCCCCAGGGTCTTCCATGGCTAGGAGCTCCTTCGGGGTTCTCCTCTCTCCCTTCTAGTGCGGTTTCTTCCAGGACTCAGGAAGAGAATTGAGCCTCCAGGCACAGGCGCACATTCCCAGTGGTGAGTAACACTTCCTGAGGGCGGTTCGCCCTGTCACACCCCGTCAGTTAACTCTTCTGTGTCCACTCTGTCTGGCCAGTGTCCAATTCCTCTCTGTTCTGGGCCGAGCCTGGGAGGTCCAGGGTCACCCATGCTAGAGCCAGGCTGGGAGCCGCTGCTGCAGGGTGTCCCCTCCACAGTTCTTCCTGCAGCCCAGGCAGCCCCGCCCTCCAAGCAGCTGGTGTGGGGAGGGGTTAAGCAGGGCTGATTCCATCCCTGAAGGCCTGGCCACACCCTTGGGCCACCTGAAAGTCTGTGGTCTCCCTACCTGGAGGGTCAGTCTTACAGGACAGCACCCCCTACTGGCCACAGATGATTCATTCCTGAACCTAACTTGGGTTTTGGGATTTCAGGTTGCTATGGAGAAGGGATGCTGTGTCTCCTTGGAAACCAACCCCTTTCCTTAACTGAGGTTCTGGGGGTGGTTCTGACACAGAGCTAACCAGGGGGAGTGTGCTGGTGAGGTCTTCAGCACATGGTGCTGCGGCTGGCTGCCGCCCACGTACAGGCCCTGCCAGCCTGCTTGCCAAGCAACTGGGGCAGGTGCAGACTTGACCCGGTCTCTGAGCGCATGCACCGGCCCCTTCCCCACCCAAGGGCGCGTGCTGTTTCTGCCCACAGCACATGTGGCTTCTGCCTCCAGGCCCATCTCCTGCTTCCCCAGCCTATACCCTGACTGCAGGGACTCCAGAGCAGTGCTTGGCTCAGGAAGTCCCCACAGAAGCCAGCTCCCTTGCTGGGTAAATCAGACACAGTTTGGTCATGCCAGAGTTCCAGAAAAGGTTTTAATTCCAGTTCTTGTAATCTGGGAGGCAGACACCAGGAATGACCCTGAGAAAAGCCGGGGAGCTGCTACTTCCAGCTCCAGCCAGGGTAGACAGGCCCTCAACATACATTTCTGATGGCTAGTTCCTCTGCTGTAGGGCCCAGCTCCTGGGTTAGTGGCTGGGGTCCTCACGTCTGAAGTCACCAGGAGGAATGTTGCTTTGGCTTAGAACAAGGTCTGTCTCCTTTGTCACTGACACCGAGGAGGGGGCTGGTTAAGGGATAAAGACAGCAGTCTGGCCAGGCCAGCTCCAGGGCCACGGCTGTGCAGGCCGATGGGTCCAGAACAGTGTTGGCTTGGGGGTGCCGACAGCAGCACTGGAGAGCAGGGTAGGTGCCCCTGGAGGGCCAGCCTGCCTCCCTGGAGGAAAATTCGAGTCCTGATGTAATGGCAGCTGCTGTGAAGAGCAGGGTCACAGTCCTGGGGGTATGTGTGCAGAGAAAAGTCTCTGAGAGGAAGCTAACCAAGATGGAGGGAACCACTTCCTAGAAGGGGTCAGGAAGTGCCTCGCTTTGCAGGCGGCCCTTATTCCTGGGGTTCCACATTCTAGTCAGCCCAGACTCACCGCGGCTGGGGGCTCCATTTCACCTCTACACCATCTAGCTCCATCAACACAAAGTTTCCCCTTCCCTGCTGCTGCTCCCCAAACTTTCAAAAACTCCTCAGAACTAAGTTGGGCCACCGATCATGTCATGGCTTCCCTCTCTCTCTCAGGGTTCCCCTGGAGGCCAGATGGGGGAATGGCAGGGGCAGGGTGAGGGGAGCAGGATGCCCCCGCCATTGTGGCTCTTACCATCTGCTTTTCTCTTCTGAGGGGACACTGCTGCCCTGGCCTGTGTGGGGTGAAGAAAAGCCTCCCTGTGAGAGCTCCCCTCCAGCTGGGCAACCCCACTCTAGCCGCCTCCAAGAGGTGGGAGCCACAGGAGCATGAGGCCCCTTCTAGGCAAAGCTCCGGGGTGCTCCTTGTCAGAGGCCCAGCAGCCCTGTTACCCTCCCTTCTTCTTCCATCCAACATGCCCTTGATTGAGGGGCCCATGTGACACACATGCCTTGCTCCAGCAGAAGGACCATGTGCTGTGGCAACGCTAGGGCACCTGGCCTGAGTCAGGGAACTCCTCAGGCCCTTGGCACCGGAGCTGGTCTCCAGGGAGGGGAGGAGGGCTACAGTGGACCCACCTTTTTGATAGCCGTCCAGTCTTCCAGGATGTCAATCTCCTGTAGCATGTACACGATATAAGGGCCTGTGACAGAGGTCAAGGAAGCAGGACAGCCACGGGGGGGGGGGGCAGGTAACAGGTGCTCAGCCCGGAGGCCAAGGTGGCAGCCAGGAGAAGCAGCACCAGAAGGGTCTGAGAGCCTGAGTCCAACCACAGGTTGCATCTCCTATCTGAGCCTTTGGGTTCTCGGGAACCAGATCTTGGCCTACTTCAGGAGCCCACGAGAACACCAGTTCCCTCCCACTTTCTCCAGTGCCCTCAGAGTCCTGTTCTGTCTGGCCCTGTCACTACTGGCCCCCTGCCAAGCTGCCTCTTCCACTCTGGAAACAGAACCCCCCCCATAGGCACCGGAGGCCTCCACACCCTCGTCCACTGCTCCTTCAGTCCCTGCCTCCCAGGTCTCTCCCTCCTGGCCTCCATCAGCTCATCTCCATGCTGTGCTTGCAGCGGGCTGGACATCAGAGGCCAAAGACTGAGAGGCTCTTCCTGAGGTGGGACAGAGGCAGCAAAGGCCCTCTAGGATGTGGGCACCCCAGGGTAGTGCACAGGGTGCAGAGGCACCGGGGGAGACAGAAAAGGCAGTTCTTTGTTTTGTGGTACTGGGTATCAAACTCAGGACCTTGCTGTTGCCAGGCAGACGTGGTAACACTGAGCTACATCCTCAGCCCAGAAAAGGCAGCCTTTGAGAAGACAGTGGGCGGCAGGGACAGGCAGGAGCGCTAAAAGGAGAGAGTGAGAAGGGCCAGGGCAGGGAAGGCTGGACTTCTGGGGCTAAGGCTGGGAATGTGGAGGAAAAGCTAGAGGATCTTCAAAAGACTGCTCCCCACTTGGGAAGTTATGGGGAGTCAGTCTGAATTTTCTGTTCTCCTAGGATCTATATAGTCTGGGAAGGCTAAGGACCCCACAAAATGTTCCTGGCAGCGGACTGCCTTGGACATAGCATTGTGACACCACACTTGGGACACATAAATGTGTGCTGCCGACTGTCTATCATGGCCTTCAAGATCTCTCCCTGAGTCTGCAACCTGCCCTGACATCTTGCCCAGTGCCATACCACCTTGGGTGAAAGGATACCAGAAACGAGGGGCGCCTTCTTCCTCTTGCTTGGTGGCAGTGAGTCCCAGGTCCTGGAGCTGCCTCTGGCGTGCAGTTTGTCATCCCACCACTCTGTGCCCCAAATCCACAGTCGTCAGGACCAGAGCATCAGTACACAGGCTGCTCCATCCTGTGTAGCCTCTGCCCACCACAGAGGGCACCTGGCTCCCCTCATGACCATGCAGGGCAATGGACTAACTCAACCTTGGGCTTGGAGCAGGACATCCCTTAGGACTGCCCGGGTCCTGGTCAAACTGCAGTCTCAGCCCAGGAAGAAGCTACCCTCTTCCTTGAGTCTTGGTTTCTCCATTTGCTTAGGAGACAATGACAGAGAATCAATTCCTGCCTCCCCAAGACCCATACGAACACAGGTGCTGTGGACATGGAGGGACTGTGGCTATCCTATGTGTGGGTGTCTCAGATGGGGATGCTCCTTCAGGAAAGGGTGCAGGGAGTGACCTGCTGTGTGGCAGATCCTGGACAAGGCTTTCCAGGCCTCCCTCAGTCCTCACAGCACCCCCAGGAAGCAGAGCCCCGAGGGATGGCCGCTGGCAGAGCTGGGCCCTTGCCCTCACCAGAGCTGATGTCCAAGCTCTGGCGATCCTCCTCTAGCCTCTGGATCCGCTCCTGCAGCTCCCCCTGCAGCGTGTCGTAGAGCAGCAGCTTCTCGCTCTGCAAGGTGGGAAGCTGCTTAGCGGACACTGGCTGGGCCCCGGCCCGCCCACCCGCACAGGCTCCCGGTGGCCAGCTCACCTCCAGGTGCTGCTTGGCTCCTTGCAGCTCACACTCGTACTTATTCCTGATCACATCCAGACAGAAGCCCTTGTAGATTCCTGCACAGGCAGAGAGAGGCGCCCTGCTTGGCTGGGGGCCTGGTGCCCAAAAGGGAGGGCGAGGCACCCAAGAGGACAGGGCGAGGCTGGGCAGGGACAAGAGCAGAAGGGGCTAGCGCTGTGGGCTCTGGAGGGTGAGGGCACAGGACAGCCACGCAATGCACCTGCCACCTGAATGCGAATCTTGAGGCTCCGCTGCAGACCCCCAAGGGGCTCCGTGTACTCCGGGGCTCTCTCAGCCCCCACTTCTTCCAGTCGCAAGCGCAGCTGGCTCAGCCGCTCCCTGAATAACCTGGGAAGCGAATGGCAGCCAGGCAACCCTGGGTCTCCCATGGCTCTTGGGAAACACTGCCACGAGGGCCCCGAGTTGGGTGCTCGCCTCCCCGGGGCATCAGTCCCAGGCCTGCTGCCTCCTTGCCCCAGCTCCCCAGAGACCCAACCTGAGGTGCCCGTGCTCACTTCTCTTTCAGCTCCGAGAACTGCTTCTCCAGGTCTAGCATTTCATTGACGCACTCGCTGCGGCGCCGCTCGTAGTCCTCGTCGTCCATCTCTGAGAAAAGAGACCGGTCAGCGCGGGGCCCACAGGGCGGGCGGCTGCTCCTGCGCGGGTCTCGGGCTCACCTGAGCTCTCCTCCTCTGACTCGGTCTGGCTGCCGCTGCGTTCCTCCTCGCTCTCTTCCTCTTCCCCGTTCATCTCAGCTGCTGAGTCGCCCTCTGCTTCCATCTCTTCGGAGTCTTTGCTTGGAGGCTGGACGGGCATTTGAGCTCTGGGGAGGTGTGTGTGTGTGCAGCTGTCACCTCGGCCCAGGTGCAGGGCAGGACAGCAGCCAGTCAGGGAGTCAAATGGCACCTGACCACAATGGAGTGTGTGTGGGGAGTGTGGGTGGAGGGGACTGGCATGTCACCTCCCATGGAAGCCTGGGCACAGGCGAAATGCTCATCCCCTTGAGGTTGCTAGTGACCCCAATTCTGGGAATACTGGCTGAATACTCCACTGCCGGGAGGGCTGAGGGTGTGCTCCTCGGGACCACGGAACTGGGCTAAACTGACTGGGGCTGTCAAGGCCCTTCACAGACTGGACGCCTTCACTCCATCTAACTGCTCTTTCCTGCTTCCACCACCCTTCCTATGTCCATGTGGCTTTTGAACTACAGAGCTCTGTCTCTTCTGGACAAGACTCTACAATCATCTTTCCTGGGCTCGGGACCCCAGGGCCTCAGTGTGCCCCCAAATCTGCCTTTTAATTTTCTCTCTTGACAGGAGCTATGGTTGAATGTGTGTCCAAGTTCACGTGATGAAAACTTAATCCCCCAAACAAGCAAGTGTTCAGAGACCAGGCCTTTGTAAGATGACTAGGCCTGGCCTCAGGAACGGACCAATACCACTGCTACAAGAGAGGGTTAGTACGGCAGTAGGTTCCTGAGAAAAGGTAAGTCTAGCCCTGTCCCTTATCTCTCTCGCCCTTGTCACCTGCTGCCATGGGATAAAGTAGCAAAAAGGCCCTTGAAGACAACTGGGCTCCTAAACTCTGGATTCCTTACCTTCCAGAACCCTGAGAGAAATCTTTGTTCTTTATATACAATAATGACCCAGTCTAGTTTTTTTTTTGGTGTGTGTGTGTGTGCGTGTGTGTGCCTGGGTGGGTGTGTAGTGCTGAGAATTGAACCAGAACCACACACATACTGAATTAACCTAACATTAAGTCCTAACATTAAGCTACTCTCCCAGTCCTCAGGTATTGTTTGTGGTTTTGGTTTCCAGAGACAGGGTCTTGCTATATAGTTCAACCTGCACTTGAACTCACTGTGTAGGCCAGGTTGGCTTCCACCTGGTGCTGATCTGCCTGCCTCAGCCTCCCAAGTGCTGGGATTACAAGAGTGCACACCCAGCTCTCAGATATTACAGCAACATGAAGTGGACTAAAACCACAGGCTCTGTCCCAGGAGACTTTAGTTGTACTCAGTTATGTTCTATTATCAAGAAAAATATCTGAGGGCTGGAGATTTAGCTCAGTGGTTCCAGTGCCTGCCTTGCAAGTGCAAGGTCCTGAGTTCGATCCCCGGTAACCACATACAATGCTGGGCATGGTGACTCATGCCCACCAGCAATCAATACCACATACCACAGTGCTGGGCATGGTGTCTCACGCCTGTAATCCCAGCACTCGGGAGGCAGAGGCAGGAGGATTGCTGAGTTCGCGGCGGCTTGTCTGGGCACCATAGTGAGCTCAGGGCCAGCCTGAACTACAAAGCAAGACCCTGTCTAAAAAAAAAAAAAAAAAAAGGAAAAAAAATATTTGAGTTCAATCCACCCCCAGCTCTACCAAAAAAAAAAAAGCCAGAAACACTAAACTTCACCCATTCCATTTGACCATTTTATTTTCCACTTCACAACTATACTTTTCCAAGCCTTTTGTGCCCCTGCTGTTCTTTCTTTTACCTCCTACTCTTTGTATCTATTTCTTTTTTTCTTTTCTTTTCAAGACAGGGTCTTGCTTTGTAGTTCAGGCTGGCCCTGAGCTCACTATGTAGCCCAGGCAAAACTCGAACTCACAGCAATCCTCCTGCCTTTGCCTCCTGAGTGCTGGGATTATAGGCATGAGGCACCACGCCCAGCATTGTGGTATGCGGTATTGATTGCTGGTGGGCGTGAGTCACCACACCTTGCATTGTGGTATGTGGGTAATGGGGATCGAACTCAGGAGCTTGTGCTTGCTACGAAGGCGATGGAATCACTGAGCTAAATCCCTGGCCCTGAACATTCTTAATATTTATCTAACAGTTTTTGAGTACCTAATACAGGCTAGGTGCCATAAGCTACAGTTATGCTATAATAGTAACAGACTTTATCCTCAACTTACAAATTCCTGTGTGAAGAAGCAAAGAAACAGTAACTACCTTATAAGGAGAAGTAAGTCGTGGAACTATAGGAGGGGTTTCCAACCAGGACCTAGCTGCAGCAGTGAGGGCTTCCATAGGAAAATGGCCCCGATGTGGGCACAGAGTTCCCTGAGGGGGGGAACATTCCAAATGCCAAGGCCAGAAATAAGAGAAAAGGATGGGCTGGGGGCACAAAGGTCTGAGCTTCAACAAGACCTGGGCTGTAGATTAGTCATCAGCATACAGCAAATTCTCTAAGCCCTCAGATGGCGTGGCAAGCAAGGCAGAATGTGGAGCGAGAAGGGTTCTGTGATGGAACTCCCTGGGCCAGCAAAGGGGCAGATCAGGAAACTTTTGCAAAGGAGGAAAAACCCAAAATCACAGAGAAAGAGAATTTCAGAAGGGAGGAAGAGTGACAGTGCCAAAGTCTACCAGGGGGTCACATTAGAGGAAGACTAAATAGGTCTTATCTCAGATCATTTCTCTGCCATCTGGGGGCTATTTCACTGGTGTTCTGCTTTTGCTGTTGTTCGGTTGATACCACTATAGTTCAGGGTGGTCTTGAATTCAGTGATTCTCCTGCCTCAGCCTCCTGAGCGCAGGGATCACTGCTGTTCTTTCAACTTCTCTGTCTACTGCTTTCCAGGCCTTTAGGATGGTGTGGCCAACACTCCCTCTAGAAAGCCCTACATCCCTACTGTTCATCTCATGTCTGTCCTACCAGTGCTTGCAGCAGCCTTACTAGGGCAAGGGCTACACATCTGTCTGGTTCACCTAATGCTGTAATGGCTCACTTGATGACTGCAAGATCTGCAGATACAAATTACAATAAACAAACCTGCAGTGCAGGAATTGGCTTTTACTTCTTGGTGGTCCCAGGCACCTGTAGTGGTGACCAACATTCTCGACACCAATTCGAATAGTGTGCTGTGTCTGGCCTATGGAGTTTAGTCACACTTTTGAATGATTTTACTAATGGTCTGAGCCTGACCTGAAAACTAGCCTCATCTTTCCCATTCTCACGTCTCAGTTCCCATCGCTGGCAGTAAGTACCTCCTCACTGTTAAGTGTATGCACCTCGTTAAGACGCAGTGTTAAGTCCTATCACTTCTGAAAAGCGTGTCTCTCATGTAGGTGACTCTGATTCTGACTCTTAACTAGTCATTGCCTCCGCTCTTTTAGCGGGGTGCAAAAACGTGGTAACCATTTCCGATCGAGGGTTGAAACGACTGCAAGATGTAAGGACAGAAATCACACTGTAAATGCTGTGTACATGCAATTTATCTTTCTAGACAGTAAACTCCTCAAGGCCAAAATCCCACGGAAGGCGGACCCCTCCCCACAATCGCAGAAACCAACTCAAGATTCTCTGAGCCTCTCTGGAGCGAGGTGGGTAGCGTCCCACCTCGCTCCACCCTTAAATCGAGGGCTAAAGAATAGAGGGCTGTTCTGCGGCCTGGCGGCCCCACATCCTCGCCTGCGTCACGCCGGTTCTCTCAACTCCAGCTCAGGAGAGTGTTAGCTCCAACCGGTTGACCCGAGAGGCAAAACCAGGGAGCAGGCGTGGCGATACGCACCGCGGGATCTGGGGCCTCCTGCCTCACGTCCAATTCCCTAAGAGGCACCTGAGTCCGCCGATTTTGGCCGCCGCCACCTGGATCCCCTGAAGCTCCTTGCAAGTCCCTCTTCTTTGGGAGGTGGAGGCTACCGGCGTTTCCGTGTGCATCATCAAGAGGCGCCGACTAGGGAAGCTCACGATTGGCCAACTAGGGTGGAGGCATGCTGGGATACCGCGGGTCGGTCTCCATAGCAACCGGCCGAAATTCGCACAGGCCTTCGGCCGGCGGGGAAGTCCCCGGTAAATTCTTGGCTTTGTTGTAGGTGCCGCTTAGACTGTGGCCGCCTCCCCACAGTGTGGAAGGGGAAAGTCCGGGGCCCCAGGTCAGGAGAGTAACGGAACCAGCTGTAGATCTGAACACTTTTATTTATACCTTGTAATTCGGAGGCAATTAACCAGCCCAGCCCATCGGAGGGTACAGATCTCAAGATTGTCCCTCCTAGAGCCTGCAGACCTTTCCCTCCTCCAGGGCGCCCGAGAGCAAAGGCCTGGAAAAACCACGAAGTTTATGTTTCAGTTCAAGAGTTAAGAATGAAATTCTATGCGTTCATCTTGATTTCTTTCCAAAAGGCCCATTTCATTAAATACTCAGACTTCTCAACTCTGTCCCATTCATACGTTTCGCTCTTACTACCCATTCACCCAAGATTGTTAATAACAATAACAATAATAATACTGTAATAATATTAATACTTCACATTTGTACGACGCTTATAGAATGTTTTCACATACAGCATCTCATCTGAGCCTCCCAAAAGTTCTGCTGAGGTAGGTTTTCTCACCTCCCTTTTTACAGACAAGGTAACAGGCTCAGAGAGGTAATGGCATTTGCTCAAGGCCACACAGCTAGTTAGTGGTAAAGCTAGGATTTGCACCCAGCACCCCGTATTCAAGTCCAGTGTTCCAGCTCCACAGCTACCTCTGTAAAGTGGAGTGACGTGTCTTACCCCAGTTAGGCCTGAGGTGTGGCCTGAGGACCCAGAGGCTGAAACTTCCCAGACTAGGGAAGGGAAGGAGTTAGCAGCGTCGGGGGGAGTTAGGATACTTGGCCTTCAACTCCTGTTTGAATTGGCGGTAAAGGATCTTATTGTGCTGATTTTCAGCCTCCTTTTGGGGATGGAACTTCAAAGCTTCTTTGAAGCCCTTATGAATCAGGAAACCTTCATTCAGCACCTCAAAGTCAAACCCGGCCACGTGCAGTTCACAGGCCTGTAGAGGGAGAAACAGGTCAGCAAAGTTTGATGACATTTCCAGGACCCACACAGGCATCTCTAAGCTTCCACACCTCTCTGGAGGCCTGTTGGAACTTCCACCCGACCACTTCCCAAACTGCGATCCCTCCTGCTTCTTGCCTCTTTTCCACTGTCCCATCCCTGATCCCACCTCCCCTCCTGCCCACTTCCCCTGCCCTTTCCCTTTTAGGCACCTGGCTGATGCGATTGAAGCCATATTGCCGAAAGCGCTCATCAAAGGCAGGTACTTTGCCTCCAGCCACATAAAAAGGCTCCCAGGGGTCCTGCCAAGGCACCACATAGGCAGGCCTCAGCAAGCTTTCTTCTGGCAGGTTGACCCAGCGGGAGTAGTTGGTGGGTGCCTGGCAGGGTGTGCAGAGCCCATAATAGAACGGCCGCACCTCCCCCACCTGGTAGAGCTGCAGTAGCTCTGCCTTATTCATGGGCATACGACGGGATCGGCGGATCTCGAAAGCTGGCACCACTAGGGCTGTTCCTCCCCACTGGTTGCTCTGATCCAACATTTCCCGCAGACCCCTCCACAGCCCCTCGCTGGGCACCATGTCTATGTCGATCACCAGGGCATAGTTGGCCCCCTCGCGAGCCAGGTTCCTCAACAGGTTGTTAGGGTAAGAGATGTTGGAGCCCAACGCATAATTGATCCCAGGCTTGGCCACCCTGGCTAGCTTGTCAAAGACCTCTTGGCAGGAGCGCAGCAGGGCAAACTCTCCCGGCTCTCGGGGGTCAGGGACTGCGGCCTCATAGCGTGAGGGGCACACAAGGTGCATCGCGACCCTGGCGCGCATGTCGGGGCAGTGGCTACTCAGCGCATAGGCCAGCACCGTGGCCAGCTGCGCCTCCTCCTTGGTGGCTGCAAACACTGACACAGACAACGGGCCCTCCCAGCGCTCCAGCAGGCCCGATAGGTGTAGCAGGTTGTCCACGCTGGCATGTGTGGCAAGGATCACATCGTTGGGGTCTATGGTGGTCTTCAAGAGGCCCCGATAGACGCGGTAATCGCCGCTGGAGTCCAGGACGCCTCCGGAGGCCAGCGCGGTGCGGAGCTGCGTCTTGACTTGGTCCACGGACCGCGGGGACGGCGGGAAGAACTCGAAATATTGTTCCTGTTCCTCCTGCCCGTGCAGTCCGGACAGCAGCGACAGGTAGAGGAGCTGGAGCATCGCTACGAGCATAAGCGCGGCCAGCAGCAGCTGGTAGAAGGCGCAACGGATGGCGTAGGACATCTGCATGGTTCCTAAGGCTCGGGGAGCACAGCGGGGACCACCGGGCCGCCCAGCGGGGACCACCGAGCCTAGGCGTCTACCAACGGCCGCAAGCCCGGATTTACCGCAGCCTGCCGAGCACACCCGAGGCTCCCCGAGGCGAACCGAGCCCGGCGCGCAACCCTGCGCGCAGCGCCGGCCTGCTGGTCGCCCGCGCGGTCTCTGCGAGCTCAAGCTCGCCCTCTGCGAGAGAGGAGGAGCTACTGCATCTGCCGCTCGTTTTGCAAATGCCGAGCCGGCCCTGGATCCCGCGGCCCCGCCGCCGCCGCCGCCGCCGCCGCCGCCACTGCCCCTGTGCCCGCGTGCTCTAGGACACGCGCCCCTTCCTCGCGGTTAGTGAGCAGCCCCTGGACCAAGCGCGTCCTGGACCCCCGGCGCTCACGCTAGGAGTCCGAGGAGGAAATTGTGGCAAAGTTTAGTAGACTGTAGCGTAGTGAAGGATGGCGTGTTTCTCGGCAGAAGCGCGCCGAAAGGAAACAAAACAGCTCTTTTCTACCGCTTTTTCCTTTCCTGCGTTCTCTCAGGCCGGTGGTGAGAAATGATGGGATTCTAGAGATTCAGAGACAGTGAGAGATAAGGAAATATGGAAAGATGCACAAGGCGTGGGACGAGGTGGCCGAGTGGTTAAGGCGATGGACTGCTAATCCATTGTGCTTTGCACGCGTGGGTTCGAATCCCATCCTCGTCGGTCCTATTTTACAGAGGGGGAAGGATACTTAATTTTCCGCAACCGGCGCGTCCTGATGCAGCGAGCTGAAGAACACTAAGTCAGGCATAAATGTGGGATTTTATCTAAATCATTAACTTCTTCCCTATTTGTACACTGTGCACCTTCCACAGGTTCACACTCCAGGTATCAGAACTTTCCAGGCAGGTGCCAGATGGGCGTAGTTTTCTTCCTACAAAGAGGACCCAGGAGTCGGGTATTTGTAACCGGCACTGGGATTCTGACTAGTGACAAGTCAGAGGTCGACACGTCATTTGCAGGATATAGAGAGACTCCCACTGGAGGCTTCGTCCTGACGTGGCACTGCTTGATCATTTAAATTATTACTCTGTTTGGCTTGCCGATTCCTCCCTCTCCCCAGCACCTCTCACAGAATGAATTACTTTCTCTCCAACACACACACACACGCGCGCACGCACACACATGCATGCAAGCGCGCGCACTTAAGCAGAACATTCCAACTCCAGCCACCGTGCACTGACCCACGGACGCTAGAAGTGAGAGGCCGTGGGAAAGGGGGCATCATAAAGCTTCAACAGTCATATGTAGATGATAGCACATCATGGTTTGGGCCAAGACAGGGTGCCCTTTGGACACAGCACTAGGTGTGTGTATCTTGCTTGAAAAGGGGCCCTGGAACCGACTGGTATCTGCATCGAGGGCCAGAATAAAATGTCTCTCCCCCTGTTCCACACGCATCAGGGTGCCAAGGTTATCGAGTGGAAGAGTTATCAGAAGATTTATATTTTGCAACTGTGCACTAACACTTGCCTGCTCTCCGCCAGAGGCTGTGTTAGGCACAGGGGTGCTAGACTCACAGGTACAGTCCTTGAAGGTTTTCATAGTGTTCAGATGCCAGGAGAGAGGAGGAAGAAAAGTGCAGATTTCTTCAGCATGGGTTTTATAAACAGGTGGCTCAGAAGCCAGGTTTGATGCCATGTAAGGTTTTGTGTTTTTGTTTTTGCTCAGTGTATAAAAACAATAATTTGAAGCGAGGCCTGTAAATCCAACATTCTGGGAGGATGAGGCAGGAAGAGCACCAGTTCAAGTCCAACCTGGGCAACTTAGCAATTTATGGAGGGAGACCTTGTCTAAACAAAGGGAGTGTGGTGGGTCTGGGGATGTAGTTTAGTGGGAAAGCCCTGGGTTCAGTCCCCAGTGGAACAATAACGATACACTGAATCACATTAGTGAGAGTTTTTTTCTTTTTGGCTTTTTTGAGACAGAGTCTCGCTTTGTAGTTCAGGCTGGCCCTGAGCTCACTATGGTGCCCAGGCAAGCCGCCGCAAACTCAGCAATCCTCCTGTCTCTGCCTCTCAAGTGCTGGGATTACAGGCATGAGCCACCACGTCCGGCATTTAGTGAGAGGTTTTAAGTAATATTCTCATCTCCAATTTCCATTTTCAATTCTGGGATCTGTCAGTGCCAGACCTCATCCTCACAGGATAACGACAGCTCAGAGTGCCAGTGTTTCCACTCTGCCAAAGAAAATCTTGTGTTTGCCAGTCTCAAATCATGCCCTTTCCCTAGCTATCCAAGCCTTTGAGGATTTGCGTTTCACACAGTAATCAGTCACGATTCACTTGCTAAGTTTTACCTGGTTGTCTGTTCCTGCATTCCATGCTAGGCATGTAGCTCGCATTAGTACATGTTTGTTGAATGAATATGTATGATTCTTTTGAAGTTACTCCAATGTGCTTAGTGTAAGGGGTGGGTGGAGTGATGTTGCAGCTCAAGTCTGAGGGCGCAAGTCGGGATCATCGGAGGCAGAACTACCTCTTCTTTAAGGCCTTCCATGATTGGATGAGGACCACTGAAAGTGTGATATTCTGATAATAAGATTTCTAATAAGAAATATGTATTTGGTCTCTGGTTCCAGACACAGAACTCCTAAGTCTGTTGGAATTTCCTGGGTGACAGATGCAGATAAAGCTATCATTTGTTCTAATGAGCAACACCTGGTGGGCTCCCGAGTAGCACAGAGGGGGACTGCTGGCCCTGTGATTAGAAGTTTGGAGTTTCAGTGTCCTCCCTCCCTCCAGGCGCGTAGGCTGAAGGGAGGCTGACGGCCTATGGGCAGCGGTGCAATTGCTCGTGCTTACACAAACAAGCCTCCATAAAAATCCCAAAGGGCAAGGGCCAGACAGCTTCCAAGTAGGTGAACATGTAGAGGGCAAAGGAGTGGATGTGCCTGAGGGGTCAGGGAAACCCAGTGCCCTTCCCCGTGTCTTGCTCTGGGCCTCCCTTCACCTGGCTGTGCCCTCTGTCAAGTCCTTTGTAGTGAGTGGACACATTCAGTGTTTCCCTGAGTTTTAGAAGCTGCTGTAACAATTTCATTGAAGATGACTAGGAGGTTCATAGGGCTTTTACATGTGGTCCACTAGAGCATAGGTGACAGTCTACTATTTGGAGTTGATCCCTGAAATGGGAGCTGATGTAGGGGACCAGTCCTCCACCTACACACTCTGTTGCTATCTTCAGGGAGACAGTATCAGAACTGAATTGAAGAGGGCACAGCACCTGCCTGGCAAGTGTGAGATCCTGAGTTCGAGCCCCAGTACCAAGAATACCAAAACCCAGGGCCAGGGATTTAGCTCAAGTGGTACCATGGCTGCCTTGGAAGCAGAAGGGCCCGAGTTTGATCCCCAGTACTACAAAAAACAAAACAAAAGAAAACAAAAAAACCCTCAAAACCCAAAACACAGAACCAAATTGAAGAGTTCTTTATAAATTCTGGAAACTAGACAGACCTTTATCAGAGTTATGATTTTAGAATACTCACTTCCATTCTATATGATGGGTTCTTTTCACATTCTCTTTCTCTCTCTCTCTCAGAGGGGATGAGAGAGAGGGTCTTACTGTGAGTAGTTCAGCCTGGATATGAATTCACTATATAGCACAGACTGGCCTCAAACTCATGGCAATCCTCCTGCCTCAGCTTCCTGAGTGCTGGGGTCATAGGCATGTACCACCATGTCTGGCTCATTTTGTTATTATAATGTTTACCTTGGCTTTTTTTTTTTAGACAGGGTCTTACTTTGTACTTCAGGCTGGCCCTGAGCTCACTATGTAGCCCAGGCAAGCCTCGAACTCAGCAATCCTCCTGCCTCTGCCTCCCGAGTGCTGGGGTTACAGGCGTGAGCCACCATGACCAGCACTGTGGTGTGTGGTACTGGGGATCAAACTCAGGACCCTGAGCTTGCAAGGCAACACCAGAACCACTGAGCTAGATCCCTGGCTCCCTTGGATGATTTTTTTTTTTTTTGAGACACGGTCTCGCTTTGTAGTTCAGGCTGGCCCTGAGCTCACTATGGTGCCCAGGCAAGCTGCCGCGAACTCAGCAATCCTCCTGTCTCTGCCTCCCGAGTGCTGGGATTACAGGTGTGAGCCACCACGTCAGGCATTGTGGTATGCGGTGTTGATTGTTGGTGGGCGTATCTCCACGCCCAGCATTATATGTGGTAACCGGGGATCGAACTCAGGACCTTGCGCTTGCGAGGCAGGCACTGGAACCACTGAGCTAACCCTCCGGCCCCTCCCTTGGATGATTTTTGTAGGTTGAGTCACTTTGCCTTTCTACAGTAAATTCACTTGGTTGTAGTGTTGAAGCCTCGCAGTGTGCTGAACCTATATGCTGTTGGGTTGGGACTGCTAGTATTTTGTTGAATTTTTTTCTTTTTTTTGAGACAGGGTCTCACTTTGTAGTTCAGACTGGCTCTGAGCTCACTATGTAGTCCAGGCAAGCCTCGAACTCAGCAATCCTCCTGTCTCTGCCTCCTGAGTGCTGGGATTACAGGCATGAGCCACCACACCTGGCTTGTTGAAATTTTTACAGTGATTGGTTGATGATGCTGGAGTTCTAACTCCAGGGCTTCTCTGATGCTAGTGTTTTAAGAATATATTGTTTAATTTCTTCACATTTGTGAATTTTCCAGTTTTTCTTTTATTAGTGATTTCTTATTTCATTCCATTGTTATCAGAAAAGACATTTCAAATAATTTCAGGTTTTTTAACCTGCTAAACTCAAAAGACATCACAAGAGAAGCACAGACCAGACTCCTTGTAAATATAGTTGCAACGACTGGATTGGGGTGTGGCTCAGCAGTCTGTCCATCAGTATATAGTTGAATCATTTTAAAAATCCGTTCTGATAGTGTTACCTTTAAGTTGAAAAGGTGAATCAATTCTATCTAAAGTAATTACAGATAAGGAAAGACTTAAATTTGCCATTTGCTCTTTGACAGGGTCAACTGGCTTTGAACTGGGTTCAAATTCAGTGCAAGCAATCCTCCTGTCACAGTTACCCAAGTGCTGGAATTACAGGCGTGTGCCATCATGCTGGGCTATTTGTTTTCTATATGCCTTGTGTATTTTTTTCTTTATTTCCTTCATTACTACTTTCTTTTATGTTTAATTGTGGGATTGTATTTTTTTTTTTTTTGAGACAGGGTTTCGCTTTGTAGTTCAGGCTGGCCCTGAGCTCACTATGTAGTCCAGGCAAGCTTTGAACTCAGCAGTCCTCCTGTCTCTGCCTCCTGAGTGCTGGGATGACAGGCGTGAGCCACCAAGCCTGGCACTGTGGTATGTGGTATTGATTGCTGGTGGGCGTGAGTCTCCATGCCCAGCATTGTATGTGGTTACTGGGGATCGAACTTTGGACCTTGTGCTTGTGAGGCAGGCGCTGGAACCACTGAGCTAACCCTCCGACCCCTTGTGGGATTGTTCTGTAGCATATGTTTTGACATCTTGTTAGTTTTTCTGCATATTGTCTTAATATTTACATTTAACATTACATTAACTCTTAAATTAATGATAATCTATTTTGAATAGCAGCTTAGCTCCAATAATGTACAAAACTGTGCTTCTGTAGAGCTCCATCCTTCTCCTTTTAAAATTTCATGTTGATGCAGTGTGCTCACTAATATAGCTCTAATTATTGTTTTTTGCATGCTTTAAAAAATCTTATAGGGCTGGGTGTGGTGGCTCATGGCTGTAATCCCAGCACTCGGGAGGCAGAGACAGGAGGATTTCTGAGTTTGAGGCTTGCCTGGGCTACATAGTGAGCTCAGAGCCAGCCTGAACTACAAAGCGAGACCCTGTCTCAAAAAAAAAAAAAATCTTATAGGATGGGCCAGAGATTTAGCTCAGTGGTTCTGGCACCTGCCTCGCAAGCACAAGGTCCTGAATTTGATCCCCAGTAATCACGTACAATGCTGGGCGAGGTGACTCAAACCCACCAGCAATCAATACCACATGCCACAGTGCTGGGCATGATGTCTCACGCCTGTAATCCAGCACTCGGGAGGCAGAGACAGGAGGATTGCTGAGTTCGAGGCTTGCCTGGGCTACATAGTGAGCTCAGGGCCAGGCTGAACTACAAAGCGAGACTCTGTCTAAAAAAAAAAAAATCTTATAGGAAAGAAGAAAAAAGTTATACACCAAAA
This sequence comes from Thryonomys swinderianus, assembly GCA_004025085.1. NCBI lineage: Eukaryota > Metazoa > Chordata > Mammalia > Rodentia > Thryonomyidae > Thryonomys > Thryonomys swinderianus. The sequence goes on from PVIC010010927.1 coordinate 27,058, forward strand.
ATACAGCAAAAGATCTGGGATTTAGTTCAGTGCTTCTGGTGCCTGACTAAAGCACAAGGTCCCGAGTTTGATCTCCAGTACCAAAAAAAAAAAAAAAAAAAAACAAACAAACAAAAAAAAAAAACCAAAAAACCTAGCAAGACTGGATTATATATCTACTGTGGTTTGTGGTGTCCTTTATTTCTTTATTTGACTTTCTGCTACTGAGGGATGGGTTTCCTGGATATAGAATTCTTGGCGAAAAGCTGTTATGGCTTGTGTTTAGCTGTTCCCCCAAAGTCTCATGGTTTTTCAGAGGAGGCTGAATCTGTGTGATGCTGGGATTAAGAGTGTATGATTGGGCCAGAGGGTTAGCTCAGTGGTTCCGGCGCCTGCCTTGCAAGCGCAAGGACCTGAGTTCGATCCCCGGTTACCACATATAATGCTGGGCATGGTGGCTCACGCCTGTAATCCCAGCACTCGGGAGGCAGAGACAGGAGGATTGCTGAGTTCGAGGCTTGCCTGGGCACCATAGTGAGCTCAGGGCCAGCCTGAACTACAAAGCGAGACCCTGTCTCCAAAAAAAAGCAAAAAAAAAAAGAGTGTATGATTACTAAAGCACTACACATGAGTAATTGGTTTGGCACCACTCTAATCCCAGTAGTCTGGATGGGATAAAAGGGGCAGAAAGATGCTGTTAATGTCCCTTGTTGTTTTTTATTTTCGTGTAGTGCCATGTTGTTTCTCTTCTCTGATGCCTGTTTGCTATCCCTGCTTTAGAGCCAGCCAATTATGGACTGAAACCTCTGCAAACTATAAACCAAATAAACCTTTTCCCCTTTAACTTTGGGTGTGAGGTATTTTTATCTCAGCAGTGAGGGAGAGGTAAACAACACAAGCTCAATTCCTGGCACTTTGTTATGCCATTTCACTGTCTTCTGATCACCACTGTTTCTGCTGAGCAGTTAGCTGTTGATTTGATCGAAAAATGAACCCTTTTTGCCCCATGAGCTGCTTCTTTGTTTTTTCTTTCAACAGTTTGGACAGACCCAAAGCACTAAGTACCATTCTTTTAGAACAAGATCTGATGCTCCTTCTGGAATCGAGGGCAAGGGTCCTCCACTGGGAATCCTATCCTCACAGTGACCACAAACCTCAGAAGGGGAACAGGGTAAGAGGACTCAGCATTCACTTGCTGTTGTAAACTTGCATTATTTTCTAGCTTGCTTCCACTGAAGTTGGTTCCAAGTTCTTGCTCCTATTTTCAGTGTTTCTCTGAAGGGAAGGGGCCTTAGAACTTTCTGTATCACTCCTTCTAGCCTTATGGAACTTTGGTTAACTCATCTGTAAAATGGGGATGTTAGTGTCTGGAGCTCCTACTTGACAAAGTCTTCAGGGCTGTGTGGAAAAGGAGTGTCCAGCCAGGTAACCACAGCCAAATGTAGTGAAGAAGCCTGAGAAGAAAAAGCAAGAAAGAAAACAAGCATGTTGCTTGGCTCCATCTAGAATAGTATGGCGACTCCAGGGACCACAAAGCAATGTTCCGTTTTGTCATGGCCTCCTAAGACCTGTTCCTTCTAATTTACCAGTGGCCTCAGGACGTATACCAATTCCCTAGGTCTCTTAAGAGATATGAGTTGATTGGTTCCTCTTGCCAGGCCACCTCATAGGCTGCTGGCCAACCAGTAGGTGGCTGCTCTGCCTTAGAACTCAGCCCTGGTCTAATCAGCTGTGGCCAGAGATGCTTTTCCTAGCTGGGAGTGAGGCAGAAGAGAGAAAGGTGGCTGGCAAGGTGAACATCCGGGGACTCCAGCTCTTGTTTTGCCCAGAGTCATGAATCTGAGCTCTAGCTCTGACTTCCTTCTAATACTCCACATGTAGGCAGGTCCCAGGCACCCACTATTAGAAAGTAAAGGTCTGAATCCTAGGGCTCTAGGCCACCCTGTCTGCACTTAGCCATGGGACTACACGGCTTCCTGTCTCTTGTACCCACCTCCCTCTGCCTTCTGGAATCAACCCAGCCATGGCCTCTGGTTCTGCCTTATGCAGCCCCAGGGTCCTTACATAGCACTGAGCTGACTCCATCTTAGAGAACTCCATTGCTGCAGGTTGAAGCCAGGCCCTTTGATCCTACACATGGCCCTCCATCACCTGACCCCAACCACTGCATTCATCTCATCTTCTCCTACCTCTCCCTCATCCCCTAGGAGTCCCTGAAGTCCTCACTGGATATTCTTTTTGTTTTGTTTTGTTTTGTTTTTTTTTTTTGCTTTTTGAGACAGGGTCTCACTTTGTAGTTCAGGCTGGCCCTGAGCTCACTATGTAGCCCAGGCAAGCCTTGAACTCAGCAATCCTCCTGCCTCTGCCTCCCTAGTGCTAGGATTACAGGTGTGAGCCATCACGCCCAGCACTGTGATATGTGGTATTGATGGCTGGTGGGCATGAGTCACCACGCCCAGCATTGTATGTGGTAACCCGGGATCCAACTCAGGACCTTGAGCTTGTGAGGCAGGCGCTGGAACCACTGAGCTAAATCTCCGGCCCTATTCTTTTTGTTTTTGTTGAGACAGGGTCTCGCTTTGTAGTCCAGGCTGGCCCTGAGGTCACTATGTAGCCCAGGCAAGCCTCAAACTCAGCAATCCTCCTGTCTCTGCCTCCTGAGTGCTGGGATTAGTCATGAGCCACCACACCCGGCACTGTGGTGTGTGGTACTGATTGCTGGTAGGTGTGAGTCACCACACCTGGTATTGTAGATATTTTATGTTTGCACCTTCAATGGGGGCCCCCTCTTCCATCTCAGCTGAAGAGCTCATTTTCATCCCTCAAGGCCCAGACAGGGAAAGCCCCTTCCAGATTGCTTGCCTGGTCTCCAGGGAGGGTTAACAGCGCCCTCTTCTGGGCTCCTGTGTTACAAGTTTTCTGGAGAGCCTCACATGTCCCAGAGCTAGACAGGCCTGCTTCTCATGGCTTTGCGGGCAGAAACAGCAACTTTTTTCAGGGTTTTCAAGCCAGGGCCTGGCCCAGGGCAGGTGTCTGTGAACTGTAGTCCAAGGAATGAACGCCTCCTGAGGGGACCTACTCTGTGGATTATTTCAATTACCACAGTCATTGTCTTGCTTCAACCCTACCGGGCCTGCCGAAGTCAACCGGAGCCAGCAGCCCTTTGGACAGAAAGACTGAATGCATCATACAAATGAATGTGCTGTAATTAGACCTGGGAGCAGGGTCAGATGGGGAATTGGGGTGAGGAGGTGGAGTGTAGGCTTAGGGCTTCTGTTCTGAGCCCCTTAAGGAAAAGAAGCAGGTGATAGAGGAGGAATAGCACCTGCAGGGGTGTGGAGAGATGGGCCCTGTGTCCCTGCTCTGTTACGGGTCACTCGCTCCTCCTGGGATTCACTTTCCCCACCTGTGCAATGGGAGACACAAATGCTGCCCAGCTTCCGCCAAGAGGCTCTGTAAGGCTTACTGGGGAGTGGGGGAGAACCTTTGCAAACCATAAAGCGCAGTCCACACATGCAGGCTGTCATTCTGGGAACCTGGCCCAACTGGGCCCTGGGGAGCGAAGACAGGAGTATCGGCCAAGAAAACAGTTTTGAGCCTCAGAGTCTGGTCCTTTGAGCACCCTCAGATCTTCAACACCTCCCCCTCTCCTCTTCCCTGGCGCCCCTTGCTGTGGGGTCACTGGGGTGTGGGTGGGGGTGACTCCTGCCAGGGACCCACCTCCCTCTCACAGTGGAGGTGGAAGGCGTATCAACTGCATGCCCAGGAGCCCACTGGCAGGTCGCTCTGCTCCTTAGGCTCAGCAGGTGGCATCTTGATGAACAGTTGCAGTCCCACGGCCCTGGGCCTGTGCGCTGTGCCCTTTCCCCTTCGACGACATCTGTCCTGTGCATCCTTGCCCATCCCTGGGTGAGAGGTAGGATGTCCTGTGATGGGCTGTTTCTTGCAAGACCCAAGTGGGTCCCAGCAGGGGACGGAGAGTTCTGGCCACCTGCAGATCAAGGGCTCAGGCTCAGCAAGGGCCCAAACCCAGCTTGTCCTTTCTCCTGGGTCTGGCTCAGTCTCAGTTCCAGAAGGGCACTGAAAAGAGGGCTGCCCAGAGCCCTGACGGCCTCTTCAGAGCAGCGCCTTGAAGAGGAAGGAGAGGGAGGCTCCACAGGAGAGTCCCAGGGCCAGGAAGAAGGTCATGAGTGCGCCGGCCACCTCCCTCTCATGTGGCAGCACCTGCCTGGAATGCACAGAAGTATGAGCTCTTAGAAAACACCGGGCTCGAATCTGGAGCAGCCCCAAGGCCCTCTGTCTCCTTATATCACTGTAATCGGCCCTTCTCTGGACTTGAGTTTACCACCTATGAAATAAGGCCATTGGCCAACATCACCTCTCAGGGCCTTTGGGGTCTGTAGGATTTTAGATTTCACCGCCTTCCACCTTGACAAACATCCCTAGACAATCCACAAATCTTGCTGTCAATCAAAACTAGTTCCACTTCTACAGAGAATTTTGCAGCTAGACGGGCTCTAAGCGATGACAGTCCAACTCATTTATTTACTGATGGGGAGATCTGAGGCCCATGGAGGAGACCCCAGAACCAGTGCTGGGGCTACTTTGGTAGGAATCTCCAGGGGTCCAGGCAGGGGGACAGCTCCCTCCCTTACGTCGGCCCCTTTTCCACAGCCAGCTTCCTCCCTAGCCCCAGCGTGTGCCCCAACAGTCTCTCAACCTGGGTGCCAGGCACATGGTGAGGGACACCAGGTAGCCATTGGAGATGGCAAACAGCAACATAAACGTGATGAAGTAGGCATCCTGACGGAAGAGGATGGGTAGGTGAGCCCGCTCAGGCACGTGGCACAGCATGAAGAGTGGCACGAACAGGAACCTCAGGCAGACCAGCAGGGGCAGCAGTCGGCTATCCTCGTCTGGCTGTGGCAGAAGCTCAGATAAGCGTGGTTCCTGGAGCCAGGTGTCTGTTCCAGGAGCATTTTGGACACTCACAGTTATCCCCCACCTCTGCCTTACCCATGAGCCAGTGAGGAGCCGTGCTGGGGCCTCTGGGGAATAAGGGCCCAGGCCAAGGCCACTCAGCAATAGTCTGGATCTAACCTTGGCCTCTCCCAATATCCAGCCTGTGCTGTCTCCATCACAGAACTGGCCAAGCCCTTAGACAGAGTTGATGGTTTTCAAATTTGGTTTCCCAGGATGCCCCTTGGGTTTCTACTTATAATTTCTGGCTATTTAAAATTGCACATATTTGTGGCATACCATGTGATATCTGGATACATGTATACATTATATAATGTTCAAATCAGATTAATAGCCTCTAGCTCCTCAAGCATTTATGATTTCTGTGTGGTAAAAATATTCAGAATCTTGTCTGCTGACTTTTATGGAACATATGTTACAGGGCTGGGGATTTAGCTCAGTGGTGCCACCGCCTGCCTCACAAGTACAAGGTCCCAAATTCAATCCCTGGTACTGCAAAAAAAGAAACATATGCTACAATATCATTATCTGCGCAATTGTACAAAACTGTGTTTTGCACAGTATCTCAGGGGTATTTTTTCTATCCAGCTCTAACTTAGTATTTGCCTACACTGAGCTATCCCAGAATGAGGTTCTGAGCAGGGTGGGGAGCTGGGGGTCCAGTGCTATCCCTCATCAGAGCAGCTCCACTCTGTCTGCTCCATGTACTATGTCTTCTCAGGAGGCCTCATGTAAAGGAACGACCCTTTGCCTAAAACCAATACAAAACCGAGGAATCTCATCCAAATCCTTTCTGGGTGCAAGAACCACCTTGTAATATTCTTGGAGCACGAAAACTGGGCCCTGGGCTGGATACCAGGGAGGCAGAGGTTGGCTGGATGTGGCTTCCTCTGTTGTGGAGCTCAGTACGAATGCTGACTTGCACACGTCAGGGCCCAGGTGCTCACTGCCAGACCAACTGGAGTGTTACAGTCATCTTTCTTTTCAATTTTATTTATTCATTTTTGTGGGATCGGGGGTTGAGATCAGGCGGGCACAGAACTACTAAGCTACATCCCAGCCCTACAGTCATCTTTATTTTTTTGAGGCAGAGTCTCATTTTGTGGTTCAGGTTGGCCCTGAGCTCACTATGTAGCCCAGGCAAGCCTCGAACTCAGCAATCCTCCTGCCTCTGCCTCCTGAGTGCTGTGATTACAGGTGTGAGACACCACGCCCTGCAATGTGGTGTGCAGTACTGATTGCTGGTGGGAGAGAGTCAACATGCCCAGTATTATTGTATGTGGTTACTGGGGATCGAACCACGAACCTTGCACTTGCTAGGCAGGTGCTAGAACCACTGAGGTAAATCTTCAGCCCCTACACAGTCGTCTTTCTGTGTGATTTCATGCCCACTGGTCCCCAACTGCTTCCTAAAACTATGGCTCACCCAGCCCAGCGTGCTCACCCACAGGAAGTAGGAAGTCAGGCTGCGGCCCAGCCAGTCCATGATGTTGAAGAGCAGAAAGCAGCAGATAGGGTTGAAGAACTGACCTGGGTGACAGATAGGGCTGGTGATTCACCTGCCCCCCTCCTCCCCTCCTCCCTCTATCCGTTTGCTCCCCCATCCTTCTCAGCATCCCAACACTCACTCCACTTCCCCGGCCCGGTGGAGCTGGTCACCATGGCTGTGATGGCAGGGAAGACTGACAGGGTGACTGTGAAGACCAACACAAGGCACAGCGCCGTCAGCCAGATCTGGGAGCCGGAGGCAGGGTGTGAGCCGGCAGGGCAGCCCTGGGCCAGCACAGGGCCCGAGCCTCTCATGCCTCCCTGCTCAGCGGCAGGGTATTCTGGCCTGGCCAGCTGTGTTCCTGACCTACCATGACCCTGTGACCTTGGGGTGGACAAAAGAGTCCTAGTCTAAGAGTCTCATTCTAGCCTAAGAGTCTCTGATGACGACTGGAGAAGATGTCCTTCCCTTCCTCCCGGGATGGTCATGGAGCTATCTCCCAGCCGAACCTTCTGGAAGACAATGATGATGGAAGGTTTTTCTGGTTTCCGAGGCTCGTTTGGCTCCGGCTGTGGCTCCTCCTCAAGGTCAAGATCTAGAGTCAGGGCTGCCATCTGGGGGCTGCTGGGAATCCCGTTCTGCTCATCTGGGGAAAGAGAGAAGGGTAGTACCATGCCTATGGCCTCGGCTTTCCAACAGCCGGGCCCAAAGAAGGGAGAATCCTGGCAGTTAAAACAAGTGGTCCTCCTCCTGAAGGGAGTTCATGATGGCAAACTGCCATCTATTTATTAATCATGTGCATGTGCCAGGTAACAAAAATTGTTTTTTTGTTTTTTGTTTTTGAGACAGGGTCTTGCTTTGTAGTTCAGGCTGGCCCTGAGCTCACTATGTAGCCCAGGCAAGCCTCGAACTCGGCAATCCTCCTGCCTCTGCCTCCCGAGTGCTGGGATTACAGGTGTGAGCCACCACACCTGGCACTGTGGTGTGTGGTATTGATGGCTGGTGGGCATGAGTCACCATGCCCAGCATTATATGTATGTGGTTACCGGGATCTAACTCAGGGCCTTGCACTTGCAAGGCAGGTGCCAGAACCCTGAGCTAACCCTCTGGCCCCAACAAGTATTTTTGATGTGTTTTCTTATGGCCTTTGCTTTATAAGGGAAGAAACATGCTAGTGGCTGTAACCCCCATACTCTGGAGGGTGAGGCAGAAGGGTCACGAGTTTGAGGATAGCCTGGGCTCACAGCGACTTCAAGGCTACCCTGGCCTCACCCAGGGGTGAGGCTTTGGGTGAGGACAGAGGAGACGCTCCCCAGGGAACTGGCTCATGCTTCCTCTGTGACTCCTCCCTCTCCTGCGGTCCCGGGGCTCACCACACTGCAGGAGCTCGGCTTTGGTCTCCAGCTCCTGAGCTGGAACCTGGGAGGGCTTCTTAGCCAGGTAGTAGCGGGCGAACTCCTGCAGGACGATCAGGGAGTGTCGGCTCTGCCTGAGGTGAGGTTCTCTACACCCCTCCCCACGCTATTGGCTCGAAGGCTGGGGTTCCCAGGCTGCTGAGAACCAATCTCTTCTACCTCCCCTGGCCTCTCTCGGGGCCTCAGACACAGGGCTGCAACAGCAGGCTCACCAGGTGGGGCAGGCTCAGGTAACACACGATGGACATGAGGATGCCCACACAGGGTGTGATGAAGTAGCCCAGGGCAGAGGTCTGGGCATCCACACCGCCTGTGACAGAGAAGAGGCTGGTCCATGGAGCCTTTCACTCCTGTCCTTCCCGAAGTCCACTCCTCAGACCCACCTTCCAGCTTCCTTCCTTCCTTCCTTCCTTCCTTCCTCCCTCCCTCCCTCCCTCTCTCCCTCCCTTCCTTCCTCCAGACCAACTCAGGAACCTTACACAGGGTGCAGTGAACAGCCCTTCCCACCTTCCACTTTTCCTACTCTGTGCCACAAGCTTTCTCTCATTGCAGACTCACTACAACCTGAGCAGGGAGCTCTGATCGTCATGTACATGAGGCAGCTATGGTACAGGGAGGTTACACGTCTTGACCAGTGAGCCAGCCAGTGAAGGGTGAGGCAGACTCAAACTCAGCTCTCTGAATCTCAGACCTACCCCCTCTCCCTCTACTTGCTCACACACTCTGGAGTTCCCCCCAGGAGTCCTATCCCCGGCCCCAAGTTAACCCAGCCCTCACCTGGTCCTTCTTCCTCGTTGCAGGGGCCAAGAGCCCCACTCCCCATCACCCCTGCCTCCGCCCAGACATCTTCCTCTTACACATGCCCTCAGTCCCTCCAAACTCCACAGGCCACCCCAGCCCTCCAAGTCCACTCACTGGCCATTGACATGAGCATGGCGAGGGCGGCGAAGATCCCAGCCAGGCCCTGGCCACTGAGAAAGACGGTGCTATAGGTGGATGGCATGGTGCCCAGCTGCCCGAAAAGGCTACCCTGCAGCACCGCGCAGAAGGCTGTGGAGAGAAAGGCATGGGCTGCCACCCAAGCTGGTGGCCTCAGGGCATTCTGGAAGAGGCATTGGCAGGCCTCCAACTCTTGGGCAGGGGTGAGCTTTCCTGGGGACCCTGGGCATTCTGACGCAGTGCCCCACATCCTTCCACTTCCGAGCTTCAGCCCTCGGTCTGTAGAGATAGGCGCTGGGTGGCTGCTGCCAGGTCACCATGGGGCCTGAGCTAGATGACTTTCCCAGTCCCCCTGAGCCTCAGGTTTTTCATCAGGGACCTGAGTGACAGTGCTGGTCTTCTCTTCCTGGGCCCTGTGGGTTCTAGGGAAGAGGCTGGGGAAGGGGAGAAAAAGTACTCACAGTTGATGAACCAGACAGAGGCCATGGTGATGGAAAAGAAGGGGCCAGGGCTCATGTCCACCTTGACCAACACCGCTGTCAGGGCAAAGAGCAGTAGTATGGCCAGCAGGCTGCCCAGAACGCGCAACACCTCAGGTACGCTGCTTGGAAGGGGGCAGAGGGGATCTGAGAGGCCTGGGCCTGGCAAGCAAGAGACTCTGCTAAGGGCAGGGAGTGGATGTCCTGGGGGAGGGTCTCACCACTGGTACAGGAAGGAGTTGAGGAGAGTGAAGAGGAGCAGGGGCAGCTGCGACAGCAGCGTCACCCAGTTGTTGAAGTTGAAGGCGTCTGTGGGGCCTGTGTGGTTGGAGTTCAGGGTCCCAGCTGTACCGTTGATACCAGCCAGGCGTGCCTGGAAGTACTATCAGAGGGGGAGGCGGTGTCGGGGCAGGAATTCCCCGCTGTGCCCCTTCCCCATGCTAGGGCTTGCTTGGCTGCGGGTGCCTTGTCCTTGCACTGTCCCCAGCCCCTGGTACACAGTCAGAGCTCCCAGGATGTGCACTGAATTGAACCACTGAAGTCTGGGACAAAGCCCAAGCCCCAGGAACCGCGCTCCTCCTTGAGCCTTTTTATACCCCTTCTCTTCAGGGCCCAGGCTGTAGCTCCCACCCTCGCTCCTGCACGGCCTCCACATTTATGGATTGTGTGGCTATTTATGGATGGCTGCTGTAAAACAAGTTCTGGTTTAGGTGCTGGCCCACTGCATTCTTTTTGGAACACATCCTGTCACTTTCCTGCTTAATTAACCCTTTCCCACCTTCCACCAGCAACTCTATTGTCTGCAGGGCAGAATTCTAAGGCACATTCTGTTTTGTTTTACAATACAAGGAATTGGGCCTAGGGCTGTGTGCGTGCTAAGCAAGTGCTTTCCCACTAAGCAGTATCCCCAGCCTTTTAGTACCCCCCCCCCTTCTTTTTGAGACAGGGTGTCACTTTGTAGTTCAGGCTGGCCCTAAACTCACTATGTAGCCCAGGCAAACCTTGAATTCAGCAATCCTCCTGCCTCTGCCTCCTGAGTGCTGGGATTATAGGTGTAAGCCACCACGCCTGCCCCCCCCCCTTTGAGACAGGTCTTGCTTTGTAGTTCAGGCTGGCTATTAACTCACTATGTAGCCCAGGTGAGCCTCAAACTCACAGCAATCCTTCTGCTTTTGCCTCCCAAATGCTTGGATTACAGCCATGAGCCACCCACCTGGCACTGTGGTATGTGGTACTAGGGATTGAACTCGGGGCTTTATCCTTGCCAGGCAGACGCTGGAACCACTGAGCTAAATCCCTGGCCCTGGGAGCTCTTAATCCCATCGCTGGGGAAGCTGAGGCGGAGGACTGCAAGTCTGAGGGCAATGTGGGCTACATAGTGACTTCAAGGCCAGTCCGGACAACATAGCAACCCCTGTCTCAAAAAAGCTAGAACCAGGGCCGGAGATTTAGCTCAGTGGTTCCGGTGCCTGCCTCCCAAGTGCAAGGTCCTGAGTTTGATCCTGGTAACCACATACAATGCTGGGCGTGGTGACTCACGCCCACCAGCCATCAATACCACATACCACAGTGCTGGGCATGGTGGCTCATGCCTGTAATCCCAGCACTTGGGAGGCAGAGACAGGAGGACTGCTGAGTTCCAGGCTTGTCTGGGCTACATAGTGAGCTCAGGGCCAGCCTGAACTACAAAGCAAGACACTGTCTTAAAACAACAAAAAAAGCTAGAACCAGCAGCAGGGGATGGGGGTGCACACTTGTAATCACAGCACTGAGGAGGCTGAGGCGGGAGGATCCCTGAGAGTTTGAGGTCAGCCTTGGCTACATAGTGAGTTCAAGGGCAGCAAAAAACCAAAACAGAACCAAAATCGTATCTCCAACCTCAAATCTCTTTTATGAAGCAGAAGGTATGTTCTTCTTCTCCTGGGGACCCACAGAACTCTGCTGTTAGCCAGGGGTGGCAGATGTCATGTTCCCCTTCCACCCCCAAGCCTGGCATTGGGGAATGAACCCAGGGCATTTACACTGATCTGCATCCCAGCCCTTTAAAAAATTAGCGATTGTTTTAAAACTCTGAGCCAGGGTTTCACGACATTGGCCAGACTGGGCTTGAACTTTTCATCCTCCTGCCTCAGCAGGCCTGTGACACTGCACCCAGCTGCCTTGTTACAGTATTAATAACGTTGGTCTTATGTTGTTTTCAAGATCAGGGGCTGATTCATCTTTGGGTTTCCAGGGCCCAGCACAGAGCCAGTCATTCCAGAGACATCTGGAAAGTCGTCACACTGCATATATATGAATAACTCATCCCAAAGATAATGCGCAATCCACACTTTTCTGTCTTTTCATAGCTCTTCCTGACTAAGGTTAAATTTCTTGAAAAGAATGATAGGGTGAGTATCTAGCATCCCTGTTAGGCTTCTCCATATGCTCAGTGCCTGGTCCAAAGCAGTTGTACATTAAATGCTTGTTGAATAAATGAATGAATATAATTCATGCTGTCGCACAGAAAACCGAAGGCATTTATATGGTGGCATATAAATCACTTTTGGAATGAATGGCCCAGAAATAACACAAACTGAGGAAGTGGGTGGGTAAATCCCTCACTGGTCACAGACTCCCCCTGTGGGGCTGGCCTTGCCCCTTTGAGATGCGGGCTTTCCGGCTAGGAGGAAGGCATGTCCCTCTCTGAGGCTCCGTGCTCCAGCCGACAAAGAGGCATACAGAGGGGTGAAAGGCGGCGTGGGGGGGGGGGGGCGCTCGGTGAGCCTCAGTCCACGGCCGAGGGATGACGGAACATGGCTGTGGCTGCGGCCGTGGGCTGTCAGTCGGCCTCAAGCCTCACCGGGATGGCCGTGATGAAGAAGTTCCAGGGAAGAAGGGTGCCCAGTCCCAGGATGAAGAAGCTGATCCCGACCAGGTGGTAGCTGCGGGATCAGTCAGAAGGTCACCCCGAGGACACAAGGCTGGGCCGCCCCTCCCGCCTCCCGCGGGGCCCCCGGGACGGCGGACTACAACCTCCGGCTCCAGGGCTCGGCAGCCGAGGGAGTCGGCTGATGGGAATTGTAGTGCAGCGGATCTTGGCACCCCGGAGCGTCGGCTGGAGCCCGGCTGCGCCGCCCACGGCCCCGGCCACTGCCCGGGCCCTGCACGCACCCCGCCGGCCCGCCTCACCTGTCGCGCGGGACGTCTCCTCGCGCCATGGTCCTCGCTGCCTAAGGCGCCGGGTGGTAGCGGGACGCGGAGGCCGCAGCTGCGCCGCACCCTGCGCAGCCAGAGGCTGGAGGGCCGCGGGCTGCGTCCTCAGTCCCAGGAGGCCGGGAGGGAGCCGGGGCGGGTTTCCGCGGGTCTCGCACGCCGCAGTCCAGACCCTTGGCTCCGCCCCCAGGACGGGGACCGCCCCCCTCGCCCCCCTCGCCCGCCCCCACCGCACCCCATTGCGCGCGTTCACCCGACTCAGGCGCCAGACCTGGTCCTCTTGGGGTCTCGGCACCCTGTCCGCTGCGGGCCTCAAGCCGCCCCTCTCTGCAGCCCCTGCCCCCTCCGAGGAGGTGTCGGCCCGGAGATCGGCGGGCGGGGGAGGGAGGGGGTGGCCCGTGGAGAGCCGGGCTGCGGACTTGGCCTCGGCTCCGCCGGCTCCGCCAGCTCCTAGGCGCGGCCACAGCCTCTCACGCCCCCTAACGTCGGGCGCTTCGAGGGGGCCCTGTGGAGCCCCCACCCGGCGTAATGCTGGCGAGCCGCGCCGGAGAAGCAGGTTACCCCGGTCTCAAGCAGGCTTGGTGGGCTGCGCGGAGCCGGATCCCCGGTGGGGGGCTGAGGAGCCGGCCAACACTGGGGGCGCCCCGGGCCGATCCGCAAGAGTCGGACGGCGGATTCTCGGGGAAGTACCTGGCTCTGAGGCCCGCAGAGGAGGCGCGGTGGGCCCGGTGGGCTTCGCGGCGGGCGGCGGTGAGGCGGAGCGGCGCGGGGAACCGCGGGGGTGAGGGGGGCAAAGGCGCAGGGGGTCCTGGAGCTGAGCCCAGGCTCCTTCTGAGCCGCGCGCGCTCCCCTCGCTGCTGCGGGTTTAAAAACGTCACTTCAGTGGTCCCGCGTCCCAGCACATCAAATAATACGCCGCTGCATCCACCTGCTACTGTTTTCCCTGTGAAAACGGAAAAGATCGTAAACCAGCACGGTTTAGGAATGTGTGTGTTTGCTGCGGGGTCCTGGACAGGCAAAAGCTCTGACCCTCAGGACCCCTCCGCTCATAGGAGATAGCGTTGTATAGCTCTTTCCAGATCCCTTGTGTTTTCCCTCCAGCCCACCGGAGCTCTGTGGGGCGAAGGCCGCGCTCGCCTGTTAGCTTCGCTGCGCTCTGAGCTCCGCTGGGTGCTCGGTAAATGTTGGCGACAAACGGATTGACTTGCTGTTACGTGCAGGTGACTAGAAGGGACAAGGAAAGCATTCAGTTACACCGCAAGAGACTCTTCAGTTTTCTTTAAAGTCCTGAAATACAGCAAGGAGGAAAACTCAACTGGTGGCAATTTTTCTTAAGCACCTCTTAGCTCCTCCTCTACCCACAGGAGGCTTTGGCGTCTGCTGACATTTGTATTTAAATACAAAATAATCACATTCATTTTCCTTATGTTTATCTTTAGGGTGGGTTTATTTTTAAGACTACTCAAACTGCTTTCCTATTTATGATAGTGACACAAACTTTTCCTGGAAAAGATCAATTTATTTATGAGAAATGAGTCATTTAAAGGAAATAAAGTACTGCAAGTGGGACTGTAGGTGGACGTGAAGAATAGAGGTTTGAGGAGCGTGGGGTTCAATGAGCGCTGGAAGGAGAGGATGAAGGCTTTGCAGGCCGAGAACAGCCTGTACCAAGCCCGGGAGAGACAGTGCCGAGATCCGGAGGTTTTGACTGGAACTGAGGGTGGGTCAGAATATCTCAGCATCAGGGCTGCTTATGACAGCCTGCGGGCTGCGTGAGGGGCTGGACTGCATTTCAGAGGAAAGGTCTCAGCACCGTCAGACTCTCCCCTGTAAGAAATTAGCCTGCAGTTGCTGGAGATGGCGGCTCACGCTGTAATCCCACCACTCGGAAGACAGAGGCAGGAGGATTGCTGAGTTCGAGGTTTGCCTGGGCTACATAGTGAGCTCAGGGCCAGTCTGAACTACAAAGCGAGACCCTGTCTCAAAAAAAAAAAAAAAAATTCCTGCAGTGACTTTCACACATTGCAAAAGCTGCGTAGGAAAAACGTTCGTGTCAATGTAACATCCTAAATGTGCTACAACAAATAAAGGAAAGCATTTAGTGATGAAATAATATGTGAAAATGTTATGCACGAACATCTAAAGCCAATCAGGGATGGGCAGTGGAAACACATGATGAGCCTAGAGCATTTCATAGGACCAGAAAGCAGAGAAATATGCAAAAGAACTAAAGCATGTCACGGGATCATGGGAACCACCATGAAAGAATTCCCAGCAGCCAGTTCTGGAACCCCTTGAACAACAAAGTGAACAACAGTGCTGGATCTTATGTATGTGTCATATGCGTGGGCGCATGGTGTTTGTGTGTGTTTGATGGTAAATAAATAATTAAATAGACAAGAAAGAAGAGACAAACCTTCCTTAAAGAAGAATTCTAAATTATGTATGTAGATATTCCATCCCAGGAGGGAGAGATCAGTCCCCTGACTGTGGCCTAGACTTACCCACTGGCTTCTAAAGAAATGGTAACTGTAGTGGATAAGCCTGGTAAACATGATTCTAACCAAGTGACAAAGTCAACATAACGAATATGTGTGCTGGGGGCTGGAGATTTAGCTCAGTGGTTCTGGTGCCTGCCTAGCAAGCACAACGTCCCTGGTTCAATCCCTGGTAACCACATACAACAATACCGGGCATGGTGACTCGTGCCCACCAACAATCAGTACCACAGACCACAGTGCCAGGCCTGGTGGCTCCCGCCTGTCATCCCAGCACACTCAGGAGGCAGAGGCAGGAGGACTGCCATGAGTGCAAGGCTTGCCTGGGTTACAATAGTAAGCTCAGGGCCAGCCTGAAATACAAAGCGAGACCCTGTCTCACCAAAAAAAAAAAAAAAAAAAAAAAAAAAAAA
>PVIC010010928.1:0-42421 GCA_004025085.1 Thryonomys swinderianus
AACCTCAAATGTTCCACAGAAGCCTACGAGTAAAATTTCTCCCAGGATGGAACTCAGAGGAGGTGGCAGGCTCTTTGACAGTTAGGGCCTAGATAGAGGCTTTCAGATCTTGCACTCCCCATTGATGACTGGCCACAAGCTAAATGGTTTTCTTCTGCCACACAGTGCCATCATAATGTGTTTCTTTGCCAAATAGGCCGAAAACGAGAGGATCATGGATTGAAACTTATAAAACTGTGATCCAAAATAAACTCTCTCATTATGTTAATTATCTCAAGTATTTTATTATAGCAAAAGAAACCTGATTAATACATGCTAAATTACAAATAACCCCTTAGATAAATTATTTTAAATATAATCAAATATTTTTGGGCCAGTGATTTAGCTCAGTGGTTCTGGCGTCTTCCTTGCAAGTGTAAGGTCCCGAGTTCAATCCCTGGTAACCACATATCACAATGCCAGGTGTGGTGACTTACACTCCTCAGTAGTCAATACCACATACCACAATGCCAGGTATGGTGGTTCATGCCTATAATCCCAGCACTCGGGAGGCAGAGGCCAGAGGATTGCTGAATTCAAGGCTTGCTTGGACTACATAATGAGTTCAGGGCCAGCCTGAATTACAAAGTGAGACCCTGTCTCCAAAAAAAAAAAAAATTCAGATTTCAAAGAATTCAAAGTGAAAAGACACTGATTATGATAAGTTAAATCACTTAATCAAAGGTCAGCCACCTAATTAATATTCAACAACAAAAACAAAAAAACCCCACTTAGATCCCAGATCTTCTAATCATAACTTAATAGACGTTGTGGTTGGCAGATTTTAATCTGTTCTTTCAGCCCTCTTTTCCACAACCATACTTTCATGCTCTTCATTTGAAGAACTTGAAAAATTAAGAGTCTTCACAATCTCTTAGGTGTATGAAAGATTCCCAGATTTTCAGTTTGGAAGTCCTAATACTGTAATGACAGAATTAGTCATTACGCAGAAAACACAATCAACTTTGTCACCTCTGCTTCATTCTTCTCTCAATTAAAATAAGACTATTCTCACAGAGAAGTGTTATTTAAGGGTATGGTGTCATCAATATGCTAATAAAATTCACCTCTTCACGTAGTTTTAATAGATTTTTCTGCTTATTCAGATAGTGCCCAATTTGTCCAATAAAGCTTGAGGCTCAAATAAGAGGAAAAGGAAGCATATCCTGTCTAAAAGAGAATTAATACTATATTATATAATTTCCTCTTATTATTAATGTCCTATTATTATTCTGTCAAAGAAAAGCCCAAAGAGAGAACAGTAGGATCCTTTATTCTGATGGTGAATAACATTTGTCTCTTTGATTAAAAAATGAAAAAGTTATTTTGGATCTCTATCTGCCTTTTAAAACGTGAGAAAAAGTAAAGCTTTGAAAAAGAGAGATCTAAAAATGAAAAAAAAATTTTAATTCACTTCCACAGCTTACCATATCTATAAATTCACCTTATGAAGCAAACCCTGCAACAATGTAGTTAACTTTAAAGGGCTCTCTATTCAGAATGTTAGGCATACCAACTCATGAAACATCTTAGAGGAAAAAAAACCTTTAGGTTGATATAATTTACACTAATTGAACAATGGCTGTAAGATTTTCCTAGAATAAAAATAGACCTTCAAGTAATAAAATGTTGTACTGATTTGTCCCAAACACTGAAGTCTTAATCCCTGTCCTTCGTATCTTTTTCTCTGCCTTCCTTATTCATGGCACCTAATTACTATCAGTAAGATTTCTCCTTATACAAAGTCACTTGACACAGAAAGAGGCACATAGCAGAATGTTCAGAGGATGCAGGCAATGAATGGAGCAGTAGAGAGAAAGGTTGAGCCAGAGATTTAGCTCAGTGGTTCTGGCGCCTGCCTCACAAACGCAAGGTCCTGAGTTAGATCCCTGGTAACCACACAGGATGCTGGGTGTGGTGACTCAAACCCACCAGCAATTAATACCACATACCACAGTGCTGGGCATGGTGGTTCATGCCTATAATCCCAGCACTCGGGAGGCAGAGGCAGGAGGATTGCTGAGTTTGAGGCTTGCCTGGGCTACATAGTGAGCTCAGGGCCAGCCTGAACTACAAAGTGAGACCCTGTCTAAAAAAAAAATAAAAAGAAAGAAAGAAAGAAAGAAAGAAAGAAAGGTAAGGGGTAAGGGGCATGGAACTTTTAAATGTCTCTTCCTAGTGAGGCTCAAGATTGCTATTTTAGGGGCTGGGGATTTAGCTCAAGTGGTACCACGCCAATCTTGGATGCACAAGGGCCGGAGTTTGATCCCTGGTACTAGAAAAAAAAAAAGATTGCTATTTTAAGGGCAAGGATTTAGCTCAGTGGTTCTGGCATCTGCCTGGCAAGCACAAGATCCCAAGATTGATCCTAGCCACAATGCCAGCTGTGGTGGCTCACACCTGTAATTCCAGCACTGGGGAGCCAGAGGCAGGAGGACTGTTTTGAGTTTGAGTCTAACCTGGATTATATAGTGAGCTCAGGGCTCAGGGCCATTCTAAACTTTGTACAAAGTGAGACCCTGTCTCAAAAAAAATAAAAGATTGTTATTTTACAGTTTAGGGGCCTGCCTCGCAAGCGCAAGGTCTTGAGATTGATTCCCGGAAACCACATACAATGCTGGGCATGGAGACTCACACCCACCAACAATCAATACCACATACCAACCACAGTGCCAGGTGTGGTGGCTCACACCTGTAATCCCAGCACGCGGGAGGCAGAGACAGGAAGATTCTGAGTTCGAAGCTTGCCTAGGCTACATAGTGAGCTCAGAGCCAGCCTGAACTATAAAGCAAGACCCTGTCTCAAAAGAAAAAAAAAAAAACTGAATTAAATTGCTGTCACTTTGACAAAAACTTACAAAAGAAGCCTAGATGAAAACAGGTTTTTATGTGTTTTTAAGTATGTAGGATATGCTTTTTCCCTTCAAAATTGTAGGAACTGAAATGGCACACAGAGCTAACTTCTTTTCTTCGTCTTCTTTTTTTTTTTTTTTTTTTTTAACAGTTCCAAAGCTCTCCAATTTCTTCCAAGGATAGGAAGAATGGCAGTGGTAGCAACACAGCAATGTGGAGGACAGGTATACACATCACACCGCTCTCCTCAGAGAGCAGTGTAGTCTAGAGAATGATTTGTTCAGTTGGCTCCAAAGCACTTGTGAAAATTAACATTAGTTGCTAACATTTAACAATAATATTTCAAAAAAACCTTTGAAAACTAGAGATATTTAGCATGTTGGATGGGTCCTCTGGCATGGCAATAATTGGCTGAGACCAAGGAGCAGTTGTCCCCTGAGATATGATTCATCTGCTACTTTGGAATCAACCTGTCCCATGGGTAAGTGTTACCTGTCTACTGAATGCAGGTAACAAGATCCAAGATCCAAGAAAGGCTGACAGATGGTTTTGAAGAGGATATGCATTATGAAAGATAATCACCCCATGAGTTTCTTTCAGACTTGGACATGGCAGACATTTGATTACAGTGTTACAAAGGTCTTTCTTTCATTTAAGATTTTAATAGCTAACAATAGTTGCCAAGTAAGAAGCTATTTAAATGTGTTTGGACAGGCCGGAGGGTTAGCTCAGTGGTTCCGGCGCCTGCCTCGCAAGCGCAAGGTCTGAGTTCAATCCCCGGTAACCACATACAATGCTAGGTATGGAGACTCACGCCCACCAACAATCAATATCACGTACTACAGTGCCGGGCGTAGTGACTCATGTCTGTAATCCCAGCACTCAGGAGGTAGAGACAGGAGGATTGCTGAGTTCAAAGCTTGCCTAGCTACATAGTGAGCTCAGAGCCAGCCTGAACTACAAAGCAAGACCCATCTCAAAAAAAAAAAAAAATGTGTTTGGACATCAGCCTTGATTTCAAGTCATATAAATTGCTTCAACATCATTTAGTTAGAAGCACTTGTAGTTTACACATTTAGTTAGAAGCACTTGTAGTTTACACACCAGAATAAGCTAGAAAATAGTCTCAATGTAGACGCCATACTATCTCTAGAAGAAACTAAAAGTGGAGTGGGCGAAGGAATTTAGTACATAGGAAATCAGAAGAACAGAATCAACGAAGTTTTAGAACTAGAACAGTAATCCTTAGTTACTGGTATATAGCCGGCATTATTATGTGCTTGGATAAACCTTTCATTCTGTAAATGAAGAAAATGAATTCTGAAGCAAATGTATCAAAGAATACACAAGAAAAACATCTTAGATTCAGAAATCCTTAGTTCTACTCATTTCTGAAAGTTCATGTAAACACTCCCCTTAACTAACAGTTACCTAATTCTGTCATCACCCTACCACTGGTTTCTATGACAACTTAATAAAATCTATACTCAGGAGTCTAAGTCTGTGTTATTAAATATTTATTTTCAACTTCATATACATATTCAGTTTCATATTCTGAAAACTGATTAAATTCACCAGAAGACAAAACAGAATTAGAAAAATATGGAACATTCTTGCTGCATTTATTGGCCAACTTCCCTCTGAAACACCCAGTCTGATCATGTACTGAGAATGATAATGAACCATCACTGGCCTCAATTTTTAGACTTTAAAAGGTTTTCATTAAAACCCACCTTTATAAAAGCCTAAAAAATTTAAAGAATGCTCTGATATAATTTAAAAATAATCAAAATTGTAAGTCAAAGAGCTGGGGATTTAGCTCAGTGATTCTGGCGTCTGCCTGGTAAGCACAAAGTCCTCAGTTAGATTCCTGGTACCACAAACTACAATGCTGGGGATGATGGTTCACACCTGTAAACTCAGCACTTGGGAGTCAGAATTCAAAGCTAACCTGGGCTTCACAGTGAGTTCAGGTCTAGCATGAACCTACAAAACGAGGACTCTGTCTCAAAAAACTGAAGAAAAAAAAAAAAGTAAGTCAATAAGGAAATAGCATATTCACTGACAGAATTTACCCTACCACATCATAAATATTTATTGAAGCAAAGAGCAAAAGTAAAGTCATGGTTCCACCTAACAAACGTTTTGCAGATTCTTAACAGATATTTTACAGACTATACAGTTGATAATCTAAATTAGATATCTGACAAGATATATCCATTAAATGTTGAGGACTCAGAAGATAGGAAAAACTACAAAACAAGACCCTGTCTCAAAAAAAAAAGATAATAAAAAATCTGAAAACCACAACATATTAAAAATGAATGAGGCCAGGTGTGGTGGCTCACGCCTGTAATCCCAGCACTCAGGAGGCAGAGGCAGGAGGATTGCTGAGTTCAAGCCTTGCCTGGGCTATATAGTGAGCTCAGGGCCAGCCTGAACTACAAAGCGAGAACCTGTCTCAAAAAAAATAAATAAAAAATAAAAAATGAATGAAGTGGCCAGAGATTTATCACACTGGTTCCAGCGCCTGCCTAGCAAATGCAAGGTCCTGAGTTCGATCCTAGGTAACCACATATAATACCAAGCATGGTGACTCATGCCCACCAGCAATCAGTACCACACACCACAATGCAGGGTGTGGTGGTTCACGCCTGTAATCCCAGCACTCAGGAGGCAGAGGCAGGAGGACTGCTGTGAGTTTCAGGCTTGCCTGGGCTACACAGTGAGCTCAGGGCCAGCCTGAACTACAAAGCAAGACCCTAACACACGCACACAAAAAGAATGAATAAACATTATAAGAGGAATAATGAAGAGATAAGGGTCAAGCACGACACCAATATGAGATTATTTTTTCAGATACAACAGCCCACCCTTATCTACAAGGGAGACATGTCAAGAGCTCTAATAAAACTAAACCCTATATAAAGCTTTTCTTGTTTTTGCCTTGTGGTCCTGGAGATGGAACTCTAACCTTTACGCTAACAAGGTAGGTTTGATACACTTGAGCTAAATCCCCAGCTAAATAGCTTTTTTTTTTTTTTGATAGTACTGGGGATTGAACTTGGGCCCTTGTGCTTCCAAGGTAGGCATAGTACCACTTGGTCCTTGAAATGGTTTTTCTTATACATATATATCTATAATAAAGTTTAATTTATAAATTAGGTATAGTATAAAAAAATTACTAATGAAACAATTATAATAATATACTATAAGTTATGTGAATATAGAATATAGTCTCTTTCTCTTGTCCTTGTTCTCAAAAAAGGAATTACCTGGGGAAAGGTGCACTCCTGTAACATCATCATTTAGAAGGCAGAGGAAGGAGGATCACCCTGAGTTCAAGGTCAGCCTGGACTATATTGTGAGACCTTGTCCTGAGAGGGGGAGGGAGAATTACTTAACACAAACACTGCAGTACTGTGGTAATGGTTTGAAAACACAGGCAAGTACTAAGTGATTAAAAAGTGGACAATGTGCAGAGTGGAGATAGCCCACTCTAAAGGATGACTCACATTCCAGGTACAGTATAAGATTTCATCACACATGTGCTCTCAGAGACTGAGGCAGGAGGGTCACAAGTGTAAGTGCAGGCTGAGCAACTCAGTGATTTAGTGAACCTTCCTCAAAAATAAAGAGGGTATAAAACTGAAGCCCCATGTGAGACCCTCTGTTCAATTCTCAGTATCATAAAAAGCGAAACAAAATCTAAAAAGATTTCATTATACTACACCAGATAAGTATATAATTTAGAACTTAAGAATTGTTCATTTCTAGATTTTTCTACTTAATACTTTCAGACCACAGTTGACCTTGGGTAACTAAAACTGTGGAAAGCAAAACTGAAGAACAGTGGATACTACTGCACTGCGTATCAGGTGCCTCTCTAAGCTAAGTATACATTTCACATCTTCATGGCCAAGCACCTCGTTTCCTGCCTCTCAAATACCTAGTAAAGCAGACTTACTGAGCTTTTAAGTTCTTTTAAGTACTAGTTTTGGCATCAAAATCTATAAATGATGAAAAAATGCCACATAAATCAATAAATTTACTATAGTTAAAAATATGATTGATTATAATTCAAAACAAAAGTTATAAAGATTCTGCTGATCAAATTAAGTTTGACTAAGAAAAGTCTTAGAATTCTAAGTCAGGTGTTTCATTTTTTGCTTTGTGGCAATTTAGACTGAATATAGGACTTTTGCACTAAGCTCTATCTTCAGCCATTTTATTTTTATTATTTTTAAAATTTGGGGGGTCAGAGATTTAGCTCAGTGGTTCTGGCACCTGCTTAGCAAGCACAAGGTCCCTGGTTCAATCCCCAATAACCATATACAACAATACCATGAGCAATCAGTACTGCATACCACAATGCCAGGCATGGTGGCTCACGCCTGTAATCCCAGCACTCGGGAGGCAGAGACAGGAGGATTGCTGAGTTCAAGGCTTGCCTGGGCTACATAGTGAGCTCAGGGCCAGCTTGAACTACAAAGCGAGACCCTGTCTCAAAAAAACTGAAACAGATTCTCATTAACATGCTAAATCCATCCTGGGCTTGAATGTGAACTCCTCTTTTGTCAACCTCCATGAATGCTGGAGTTATAGGTGAGGGTTATACTACACCCAGCTACAAATCAATGCTTTTTTCATATGTGTAACAACCAAAATTTTATCTGAGCTGGACACACCTGGGTGGTGCATTCACATAAGCCCAACTAAAAGAGAGGCTGAGGTAAGAGAATCACAAATTCAAGGCCAGCTGGACAATTTAGTAGGCCTCTGTCTCAAAATAAAGTAACAAAAAAGGCCAGGGATACTCCTTAAGCTCTATCACCAGTATTAGAAAGAAAAAAAAAATCTAACACACCCACAAACACACATAGATATACATATATATGCATTCAATTTATATTTCACCTATGTATACATATATGAAATGTATATACACATATACATATATTTGTACATTTCACAGAAATTAGGATTTATAAAATTTATGGCCTGCCGGGCGTGGTGGCTCACGCCTGTAATCCCAGCACTCGGGAGGCAGAGACAGGAGGATTGCTGAGTTTGAGGCTTGCCTGGACTAACATAGTGAGCTCAGAGCCAGCCTGAACTACAAAGTGAGACCGTGTCTCAAAAAGAAAAAAAAAAAATTTATGGCCTTGGCCTGGAGATTTAACTTAGTGGTTCTAGCGCCTGCCTAGCAAGCATCAAAGTCCCTGGTTCGATCCCCAGTAACCACATACAACAATACCACAACCAGCAATCAGTACCACATACCACAATGCCGGGCATGGTAAATCATGCCTGTAATCCCAGCACTAGGTAGGCAGAGACAGGAGGACTAGTGAGTTCGAGGCTTGCCTGGGCTATATAGTGGGCTCAGGACTAGCCTGAACTACAAAGCAAGACCCTGTCTCAAAAAAAAAAAAATTTTTGGCCTTTATTTGTGGTAAGAGTATTAGGGTTTGAACTCAGAGCCTTCACATTAAGCTATATACCACCTCCTGACCTCCACTGATCTTTTTAAGTTTTATTTTGAGACAGGACCTTGCTAAGTCACCCATGCTGGATGTGAAGATGTGATCCTCCTATTCCAGCATTCCAGAATAGAAGTATCACAGGCTTCTGCCACCACGCCTAGACTCTTTTTTACTAAAGCAGATAAGCATTTGTAAAAATAACCTTAGTTATATGATAAGGTATGAAAATTGTAAGATAATTCATCTGTTCATAAGGAGCACTATTTTAACCATTACTGATTAAGTATAGGATTATTTAAAAAAAACATTTTTAACCTGAAAATATCACCACAGTTATGCATGATAGCCATGGGCATGGTGCTGGATGCCTATAATCTCAGCACCCTATGAGGCTGAGACAAGATGATTGTAAATTCAAGCCCAGACCGGGCAATTTGGCAACTTGACAAGATCCTGTTTCAAATAAAAAATTTAAAAAGGCCTGTGGATGCAGCTTAGTGGGAAAGCCATGAGTTCAACCACCAGTGTCACAGACAGAAGCACATATAAAATGTAACAGAATGTAGTTTTATTAAGATCCTACTTTTAGAAGATGGTAGGGATAAAATGCCTTGAAATTTATTAGCATTCTTTCTTTACTGGACGCCAAAAACATGCACAGAGTGAAGCAAAAAATGTATACTGTTGGGCCGGAGCTTTAGCTCAGTGGTTCCGGCGCCTCCCTTGCAAGTGCAAGGTCCTGAGTTCGATCCCCGGAAACCACATAGAATGCTGGGCGTGGTGACTCACGCCTACCAGCCATCAATAGCACCATACCACAGTGCTGGGCCTGGTGGCTCACGCCTGTAATCCCAGCACTCGGGAGGCAGAAACAGGAGGATTGCTGAGTTCGTGGCGGCTTGCCTGGGCACCATGGTGAGCTCAGGGCCAGCCTGAGCTACAAAGTGAGACCCTGTCTCAAAAAAAAAAAAAAAAAGTATACTGTTATGTGCTATATACATAAACGTGAAAAAAAAAGGGGAAGTATTTACAAATATAACTATATTTCAGTTATAGAATATAGAAACTAGGAAGGTGAAGAGCAAAGGTTTTGTTTGACAGAGGAACCAACCTCTCAGTTCTCAATCTTGCTACCTTAGGCAATTTAGTTCATTTCTCACAGTCACTGGTTTCAACTTGAAAAATGTAGAATACCACCACCACCATCTGGGGGTGTTGTGAGAAGCAAGTGCCACTAGTGAAGTGCTGTATCTACTGCAGGGCACTTTATCCACGAGCTGTCACTGGCAATTTTCAAAAGGACTTTACAGTCTCTTTGACAAAAAAGGAAACATTTTTTAAAAGTTTTGATTGAGATTCTCAATACAGACAAAGAATAGTGGTTAAAAGTTGAATGAAAACTTGAATACACAAAATGGCTGCTATGATCCCAATGACTCAAAGCAGAAGAATTGACAATTCAAGATGAGTCTGAGCAACTCCATAAAACTGTATCAAAATTTAAAAATAAATAAAAATAGAAAAGGCAGAAGATGTAGCAAGTGTTAGAGCACTTGCCTAGCAGCCTTGTATGTGTAAGGCCGAGTTCAAGTCCAGTACCACACAAAAACAAAAAGAAAACAACAATAAAACCCTGTAAAGTTCAGTTACCAGAAGATGAAAGAACCTAAGAAGCATGCTTTAAAAGCCAAATGGTAGCAAATATTCCACACAAAATCAGATTTGTGAGAACAACCCAACAACATTATATAACAAATATAATTCAGGATATTTAATGTTACAATGCAAGAGTTTTAAATTTTAACTGTTGCTGGGCATGGTGCCACATGCCTTTAATCTTAGCAGTCAGATGGCTGAGGCAGGAGGATTGAAACAAGTTCAAGGCCAGCCTGGGGACACAGTTAGCTTATGGCCACTCTGAGCCATGTATTGAGACCTTGTTTCAAAATAAAAAGAGAAAAAACAAAGAATTAACTATCGAACTGAGGTGACTGAGGTGACAGATGAATCTGAGATAAGAAGCACGTAATCCACTACTTTTTCTCTATAAAATGGCATTATCAAGACCTAAAATTCAATTTGCTGAGTTGTATTTATATCTAACAAATATTCTAAAATGTTCTAAATGTAGGTATGTTACAAAGAACTCAAAAATTCAGATCCCCCCAAACTAAAAGATCTGATCCAAAAATGGACATCTGAAATCAAAAGACACTTCTCAGATGAAGAGTTAGAAACAACAAATAAATATACGAAAGGATGTTCAACTTCACTGGACATTTGTGAAATGCAAATTAAAACAATGCTGAGATTTCCATCAATCCAGAAAGAATGGCTTCTATTACAAAATCAACTAATAACAAATATTGGCGGGGACTGTGGGGAAAAAGGACACTTCTCTACTGTTGGTGGGAGTGTAGGCTGGTGCAACCACTGTGGAAATTTCTCAAAAGACTAAAACTACAGGTTCTACTTAACCTAGCTATTTCCCTTCTTGGTATCTTCCTGAAAAAATTGAAAGCACCATTACTACAGCAATACATGAACACCCATGTTTATAGCAGCACAGTTTGTAATAACTAAATCTTGGAAACAGCCCAAATGCCCATCAACTGACAAAAAGATAAAGATTTGTTTTTTATATACTGGAATATTACTCTACCATAAAGAAGACATTTATACCTAAAGGGATAAACCTCGGTACCACAATGCTAAGTGAAATAAATTGGACATGTGTTTAAATGCCTCATTGTTTCTCTGATATGAGAAATAAAGACAGAAATGTAAAATGGACACTGGTAAATGGGAAGAGGAAGGGAAGCAAAGGAAAAGGGAAGGAGAAAGAAAGGAAGGAACAAGAAAAAAAGTGAAAATAAAAGTAAAACATGGAAACAGCTTTTGTACATAGGGAGAAGAGGGGGAATAGGATAAAATAAAAAATTTTAAAATGCAGATATTTTCATTTCTAGATTTTAACTAATTAAAAAAATGAGCTGTAGACAATGACTCTTTTGTCCTCTGAAAAATGATTTTTTAAATATAAAAAAATTTCACTTCATTTAAACAGGAAGATGTTTAGCAAGAAAATGAAAGAACTTATAGAAATTTTTTTAATGAACATAGTTCCATTAAGCAGCTTGTTGGAACATGGTTTAAAGAAAAACAGCTCATATTAGCTTTTTCTAGTGTGGGTGTCCTGGTATTCTTGGGATCTTTCACCCACTCATATGAGTCAGTTTTATATAATACAGTAATGTATAATTTCCCTCCTACTCACAAGCCAACACTTTAGAAATAACATCTTACCCTGAGTTATTTAAGGAAGATGGTAACTTGGAACATTTTAATATTTTACAAAATCTACAAACAAATTATCATTATGTCAGCAACAAGCTCCTTGGCTCCCATAGAAACTTTTTAGTATGTTTCAGTACAGTAATGATTTAGGGAAGAGGCTAAGAAAATATATAAATTGTTTTTCTGTGATCAAATATTATAATTTTATTTATAAATCAAAGCTTTTTCCCAAATTAGTCATTTTTCATACCCAGAGAAAATCAACTGACTTAAGTAATAACATATTTGCACAGAAATTATTTCCATAGTTACTGGAGATCACTTAGTGATAGAGCTCAAGAAAAGTGAGATTAAAACAAAGTAGAATTGATTTGTTTTCTCCATAGTTTATCAAATACTCTATTTCTGAAGGGTAATTGAGAGGGTATATATAAAATTAGGGTATATATATATAAAATCTGAGGGTATATATAAAATTAGGTTGCCACAAATAGATTAATGTTCAGATGATTTTGCTGTTTATGCTAAAATTCTTTTGCTTACACTATTACCAGAAATCAGTTGTTCCCATGATGAGAATTTGGAAATTATTATACTGAGACATTTGCCATTTAATTATTTATCACAAAGAGAAAACATTTTATTTTTCCTTTGTTGAGGAAAGATTGTTCAGAGTAAAAAAGGCATACAAAAATGAAGAATGCAATTTAAAACAAAAAGAATCAAAAATAAAATTCATCTTTTGAAGATTTTAGACACGTAGCATTATACATGTTAAGCATCAACTTTATATCTGATAAGAAACAAATTTTAGAACATACTACTATATTGATTAGGTATGATGTTACGTAACTGTAATCCCAACACTCAGGTGACTGAAGCAGGAAGATCACTGAGAGTTTGAGACCAGCCTAGACTATATAGTGAGTTTAAGGCAGCCTGAACTACACAATTAGTCCCTCTCTTATAAAAACCAGCTTAATCAGTGCTGAGCGTGGTGGCTCACGAACTGTCATCCCAGCACTCGGGAGGCAGAGACAGGAGGATTGCTGAGTTTCAGGCTTGCCTGAGCTACATAGTGAGCTCAGAGACGGCCTGAACTACAAAGTGAGACCCTGTTTCAAAAACAAAAAAACAAAAAAACAAAAAACCAGCTTAATCAATGAAGTAAAATACACTACAAGTAGATAATCACATGGTACATAACTCATTTTCATATTACACATTTTCCACAAACTGTATACAACCTATTTAAAGTCCACAGATGCTAGGATTACTTCAGGATGTTAAAACTGCAAAAATACAATTTAAAACTATTCTGGCCGGGCGTGGTAGCTCACACCTGTAATCCCAGCACTTGGGAGGCAGAGACAGGAGGATGGCTGAGTTTGAGGCTTGCCTGGGCTACCTAGTGAGCTCAGGGCTAGCCTAAACTACAAAGCAAGACCCTGTTTGAAAAAAAAAAAAATTCTGATCAGGAAGGGACACACACATATATAATGCCAGCCCCTCCAGGAGGCTGAGGCAGGAGGATGACAAGTTTGAGCTCAACATTAGCAATTGAGTGCTTTGGCAAGACCCTGTCTCAAAAAAAAAAAAAGGAAAAGGGCCGGGCGTGGTAGCTCATGCCTGTAATACCAGCACTCGGGAGGCAGAGACAGGAGGATTGCTGAGTTCGAGGCTTGCCTGGGCTACAAAGTGAGCTCAGAGCCAGCCCGAACTAGAAAGCGAGACCCTGTCTCAAAAAAAAAAAAAAAAAAAAGGAAAAGGAAAAGGGTTTATTTACCTCACAGTTAGTAGAAATTCAGTCCCTAATAGGCTGGTTCCAAACCAGGGAAGGCAGACATCATAGAGGAGAAACAACATGGCACACACAATGTAGAAAAAACAAGGGCTCAAAATGAAATAACTTTTAAAAGGCTTGTAGAAGAAGCTCAATACAAAGACCCTGGCTTAACTCCCTAGTACTGCCAACGTAGAAGGTAGGAATTCTAGTGTTGAACAATCACTTATCAATCCTTAGTCTGACAAAATACTACATCTGTATTCCATTGTAACATGAAGCTATGATATTCTCAGGGTAGGCAGGGCTGCAGAACAGAAAGACCTAGGCAGAAGGACCCAAATCTTAGCTATAACAATTATTAGTTTATATATCCTATACTTAAGACATACTATCCTGAGAGCTGAAGAAACAGAAGACTGTTAATAAATTCACCATCAATGAACTTCCTGGAGTTTTAGTTTCTTTACATATAAAACAATTACTAATAAGTGTTTATCTCGCAAGATTACAGCTTTATACATGTAAACATTCTAGCACCCAAAAGGTGCTTTTGAAAATTAAATTCACTGGGTGTGATGGTGCATGCCTGTTATTCCAGCCCTGGTGAGGCTGAGGCAGAAGGATTGCTAGGAGTTAGAGGCCAGCCTGAGCTACAAAACAAGATCCAGTCCAAGTAAAAAAAATGAAGAAATTAACTCACTTAGTTTATTCCTATGCTCTAAGAAAGTGTATATTCCATATTACTGCTACAACTGTACTTTTTATCGTGGTAAAATATATATGATACAAAATTTAACATTCAACCACCTTTAATGTGCAATCTACTAGCATTAAATATATTCACTTTATTCTGAAGCTATCACTGCTATCCATTTCCTGAATTTTCATCATCCCAAACTAAAACTCTATCCTTAATGAATAATGACTACCCGTGACCCCTCCCCTCCCTTACACTGGTAGCCATTTTCTATTTTCTGTCTCTTATGAGTTTTAGCTACTCTAGCTAACTCATTAAGGGAAATAATATAATATTTGTTCTTCAATTATATATTGTCAAATAACACAACAAATAATTCCATACTTGGTAAAAGCAACCCATTTTCCATCAAAACAATTACAGTAGGGCCAGAGACTTAGCTCAGTGGTTTCAGCACCTGCCTTACAAGTGCAATGTCATGAGTTCAATCCCCGTATCAAAAAAAAAAAAAAGAGAGAGAGAAGAAAACAACTACAATAATGCTAAGAATGTAGAGCAGCAGTAGAGCCTTTGAATAGCATTCACAGGGCCTTGGGCTTATTAGCCAGTGCCACCAAAAACAATAAACCAAAAACCAAACAAACCTAAGACAAACACATATATCCGGCCAAGTATGGTGGCATATGCCAGAATTCCAGCAGTTCTAGAGGGTCAAGCAGGAAGATTACAAGTTGGAGTCCACCTCACAAAATTTAGAAACTTAGTAAGACCTTGTTTCAAAATAAAAAAATAAAAGGGCTGAGGATGTAGATCAGTACAGAAGTGTTAGGATTAATTTTCAGTGCCACAGTTTTTAAAAAGTTCACACGTACAAATGGTACAAAAACTTCATGCATTTTCAAAGTATTTGAGCTGGCTAAAGGACATTCACTGATTGATCAAAAAAAATTTTTGTCCAGACTGGCCTTGAGCTCATTAGACAGCTCAGGCTGACCTCAAACTCACACTGTCACTCCAGCTCAGCCACCTAAGCACTGGAATTTTAGGCATGTACTATCACACCTGGTGTACTGATCAATTTGATGGTATAATTGTATGCTATGGTCATTATTCATCAATATTAGTGTGTTTTTAAAAGTATTAAGTAACAACATACATATAAAAGGACGCAGGTAATGTATACAATCTTTGTTTCAAGATAATTAGTAATACTCTAAAAACTAGAGGGAAAAGGAAAGAAAAATATGAAAGCACAATTACATTTACATAATAAATGTTTCCTTCCTTCCTTCCTTTTCTCTTCCTTCCTTCCTTCCTTCCTTTCTTTGTCTTTCTTTCTTTCTTATTTCTTTCTTTTTCTTTCTTCCTTGACATAGGCACTCATTTTGTAGTTCAGGCTGACCCTGAACTTACTGTGTACCCCAGGCAAGTCTCAAACTCATGACAATCCTCCTGCCTCTGTCTCCCAAGTCCTAGAATTACAGGCATGAGCTACCACGCCCAACTTAAATGTATGATTTCATACTAATACATAAACCAACAAGATTATTCTGGTGATTACAAAAAAATAATTGTGGCTTGGTGTTTAAACAGTACGAAGGCCAGTACCTAGTATTTCTGGCACTGGTTGTGACACTATAGCAGTCTTTCTTCTTGGCCCCCAGGTGGCAGTGTGGCCAAGAGCAGTAGATATCACTTTGTTAGATCCAGACCTTCTGACTTACAGATTACAAAACATTCCCATTCATTCATTCATTCATTCATTCATTTATTTATGAGACAGGGTCTTGCTTTGTAGTTCAGGCTGGCCCTGAGCTCACTATGTAGCCCAGGCAAACCTTGAACTCAGCAATCCTCCTGTCTCCACCTCCGAGTGTTAGGATTACAGGTGTGAGCCACCACGCCCAGCAACATCCCCTTTTTTAAAGGAACCTTACTTTACCTAACAAATATAAATATTAATCCAGATGTCAGGTGTGATGGCACATACCTGTCAACCCAACATCTGGCAGGCTGAGGCAGCAGAATCAAGAGTTCAGTGCTTAGTCTGAGCTTCCCAGAGAAAAAAAACAAGGAAAGGGAAGGGCGGGGAGAGGAGGGAAGACAAAAAAAGAAAATAAACTAGGATTGGGCCTGAGATTTAGCTCAGTGGTTCCTGTATCTACCAGGCAAGCACAAGGTCCCAAGTTTGATCCCCCGTACCACATACCACAATGCCAGCGTGGTGGCTCCCACCAGTAATCCCAGCACTTGGGAGACAGTGGCAGGAGGATTGCTGTGGGCTATATAGTGAATTCAGGGCCAGCCTGAACTACAAAGCGAGACCCTGTCTCAAAAACAAAAAAATTAAAAAAAAAAACTAGGATTAAAGCAATTACTCTAGTGTTATCTCAGTTTTAGTAAAGTTTGCAAATTCATTAGATTCTGTAAAACCTTTAACTCAATCAAGCTCAATCACTGATTTACTACTTTCAACAGAAAAGTAAATATTTCTAAGAATACCTAAGGTTTAGTTTAAATACAGTTCAGTTCCCGTGAAAAGCTGAAAGTTAAATTTCTAGGTTGAGAAGCTACACACTCTAAATTAGAAATCTTTAAGAAGGATGTAGCAGTGGTTGCATACATACCAGTGAGCTGCCGGAGACCCAGTGAAGCAACTCAAAAGAGCACTACACCCTGTTCCCAAAACATGAACCCTCACAATCCTGTTCCTATGCTATGACTTGCAGCAGAATATTGGGCATTTGCTACTGCTAACATGGACAGATAAGAATCACAGTGTTTTTTGCCGGGCATGGTGGCTCACACCTTTAATCCTAGCACTTGGGAGGCAGAGACAGGAGGATTGCTGAGTTCCAGGCTTGCCTGGGCTACACAGTGAGCTCAGGGCTAGCCTGAACTACAAAGTGAGACCCTGTCTCAAAAAACAACAACAAAAAGAATCACAGTGTTTTTGTTCTGCAAACCAAAGGGCAGTTCAACCTTACACTTAGTTTGTTGGTTTTCTGATTTTCTAAGGATATAATCCATCATTTTCTCTCCCAGTGACTGCTAGAAACAGTAACACATATTTTTTCTTTTTGTATTTTTGTTACTATTCCCCTAATTCTAGTTTCTCAATAGAAAAAAAAAAACCTTTCTTATACAAACTATCCTTATAAAGCATTCACTTAACAGTGGGATCTCAATTACTATGTCTTCACTACTACAGGATCCTTCCTGCCCTTCATCTATTTGTTTGCACTCATTCTGAAAGTCTGAAGTGCAATTAAAGACACAAAAGGCTCTCAGAAATGCTTTAGAGAAAGATAGTAAGGAATATTTTGAGGGATATTTATGGGAATATGCCTTTTATTTTTAACACTCATTGTAGCCAGGTGCACACCTGTCATCCCAGAATTTGGGAGGCTGAAGCAAGAGGATCACCTATAATTCAAGGCCATCCTGGCCTATATGCATACAAAGTGAAACTATCTCAAAACAAAATAAAACAAAAACTACCTACCATATTTTTATCATACCTTATAAATGTCAGTGAATGCAACTTAATATTCATATCCGCAGGCTAATAAATTACAGAAAGGTACTTCCAGATTAAAAAGTCCAAGCCAGATGTAAAGGCACACACCTGTAATTGCAGAACTCTGGGAGACTGAGAAGGATTCCAAGTTTGTGCCAAGCATGGACAATTTAAGAGACTTAGCAAGACCCTGTCTCAAATAAAAATTGAAAGTGTTTGGGGGTATAGTATACTTCACAGATCTAGAGAAAATTATCCAAAAATTCATCTGGAATCACAGAAGACATAAATAGCAAAAGCAATTCTAAGCAACAAGGACACAGTGGAGGGTATTACAAACCCCAACTTGAAACTATACTATAAAGCCACTGTGATAAAAACTGCATGGTACTGGCAAAGTAACAGACCTGAGGATCAGGGGAATAGATTAGATCCAGAAATAAATCCAGATACAGAATCACCTCATCTTTGACAAAGGAGCCAACTATCCTCAGTGGAGGAAAGACAGCCCCTTTAACTAATGGTGCTAGAAAAACTGGGCTTTAACCTGCCATAGACTAAAGCTAGTCCTATCTCTGTCACCATGTACAAAACTAAAATCAAAGTGGATTAGAGACTTAAATGAACAGAAACACTAAACCTCCTGCAAAACAGGGTACATAAAACTCTTAGAGATGTTGGCTTAGGGAAAGACTTTATGAATAAAACCTCTATAACATGAGATCTAGAAGAAGGAATCAACAAATGGGATCTCTTTTTATTTCTTCTACACAGCAAAGGAGACCATCAGCAGAGCGAAAAGACAATCAACAAATTGGGAAAGAATCTTTACTAGCTTTCTCTCAGACAAAGGCCTACTATCTAGAATATTTAAAGACCTTAAAAAAATCAGTCCTCCCAACTTTAAAGACCCAATTCAAAAATGGGCAGCTGAAATGAACAGACATATGTCAAGAAGCATATGAAGAAATGTTCAACATTGCTCAACATTTGAGAGATGGAGTTGAAAACAACACTAAGATTTTATCTCAATCCACAAAGAATGGCTGCTATCTTGAAGTTATCCAACAACAAATGCTGGCAAAGCCATAGGGAAAAAGGAACCCTTCTCCACTGTTGGTGGGAATGTAGACTGGTACAACCTCTATGGAAGTCATTATGGAGATTCCTCAAAAAACTAGGATTAGAGGTTCCATTTGACGCTGCTATTGCCCTGCTAGGAAAATACACAATAGAATTAAAAGAATCATATCATAATGACATTATGTGTACCCATTTTCATAGCAACTCAGTTTGTGATAGCTTAGTCTTGGAAACACCCAAATGCCCATCAACTGGAGACTGGATAAAGAAGACACGGTTTTTCTATAAAATGGAGTATTACTCTGCCTTAAAGAATGATAAGATTGGGCCAGAGATTTAGCTCAGTGGTTCCGGTGCCTGCCTTGCAAGCACAAGAACCTGAGTTTGATCCCTGGTAACCACATACAATGCTGAGCAGGGTGACTAAGGCCCACCAGCAATCAATACCACATACCATACTGGTGGCTCACGCCTATAATCCCAGCACTCAGGAGGCAGAGGCAGGAGGATTGCTGAGTTCGAGGCTTGCCTGGGCTACATAGTGAGCTGAGGGCCAGCCTGAAGTACAAAGCGAGACCCTGTCTCAAAAAAGAAAATTACAAGATTGAGTCATTTATATTCAAATGGACGTACCTTCAGGACATACTCATAAGTGAAATAAATAAATCACAAATGTGTAAATATCATATCTGTTCTCTGGTATGAGAAACTGAAGATATTTATGAATTCTAGAATGTAGGTTGGATATTGTAAAATAGAATATTTTCAAAGGAAAATGTGGAGGAGTAACAAGGGGTAAAGAAAAATATGATGGTAGTAAAAAAAGGGAAACAAAGCTTATGTATTTAGGGGGTAGAGGGTTGTGGGGTGAGTAGGGGAATAGGAAAAAATGAGAATTAAGTTGTGTCATATAATGGTGCAAATTCCCAATATTGAATGTGATCATGATGTGTATACACAATGTACCAATAAAGATAAAAATTAATTAAAAAAAAAGTGGTTGGGGATATAGCTCAGTGAGAACATTCTGGAATCAGTATCTGTGACAGAAAAAAATAAAGTCTGATGAATTATAAGCTTTAAATAAGTTAAAAGCTTAAAAAGATAGGTATACTTCATATCAACAACACTTTGAGACAGACACATGTAGGCACCTAAGTGACTTCACACATACAACATCCTTATCCCTGCTTGGCCAGGGGGAACAATATCATGCTACAACTCATACTAATTTTTGGAGCACCAGTTTTTGATTGCTTGTAAGTTAGATAACTCAGGCTATATGAAATTAATCAGTACATTTTTCACCTTATTTCTTCCAGGTTTTTATATCTATGAATGGGGTTCATTCCCATGTTCATCTAAGTTTATTTAGCTCATTAAACTGAGATGATAAGCAGTGAAATTTATGCCTTAATTTTTTTAGTTTATTTTTATCTTTATCAATACATTGTATATACACATGATGATCACAATCAATATTGGAAATTTGTATTATATGACATGACTTAATTCTCATTCTTTCACATTTTCCTACCCACTCCCCTCAACTCCTAAATACATAAGGTTTCCTTTAATTACCATCACATTTTTTCTTTACCCCTCATTACTAACCCCTCCACATTTCCCTTTGAATATTTTCTATTTCACAATATCCATCATATATTCTAGAACTCATTAACATATTGTTTTCTTTTTTTTTTTTTTTTTTTTTTTGAAACAGGTTCTCACTTTGTAGTTCAGGGTGGCCCTGAAGTCACTATGTCATTCAGGTTGGCCTCAAACTTGCAGCAATCCTCCTGCCTCTACTTCCCAAATGCTGGGATTACAGGCATGAGCCACCACACCTGGCATTGTGATATATGGTACTGGGGATTGAACTCAGGATCTTGTGTTTACCAGGCAGATGCCGGAAACATTGAGCTAAATCCCTGGCCCCCTTAATATTAAAATTATGTAAGAAAGAAACTTTCTGTAGAAAAATGATCAGATGTTTCAAAATTTTTGTTTACTGATCCAAAGATTTGATCTACCTTCAGCCAAATAAGTGTACCTAAATGTACCATAACAAGCAGCATACCTAAATGTACTATAACAGAAAACTTTTCAATTTTAAAAGAAAATAGGAAGCAATGATAGAAATTAGGTCATCATCAAGTGACATCTTTTTTTTTTTTTTTTGAGACAGGGTCTCACTTTGTAGTTCAGGCTGGCTCTGAGCTCACTATGTAGTCAGGCAAGCCTCAAACTCAACAATCCTCCTGTCTCTGCCTCCAGAGTGCTGGGATTACAGGCGTGAGCCACCACGCCCAGCATTGTGGTATGTGGTATGTGATATTGATTGCTGGTGGGCGTGAGTCTCCATGCCCAGCATTGAATGTGGTTATGGGGATCGAACTCAGGACCTTGCGCTTGGAAGGCAGGTGCTGGAACCACTGAGCTAATCCTCCGGCCCAACATCTTTCTATTTTTTTTTTTTTTTTTTGAGACAGGGTCTCGCTCTGTAGTTCAGGCTGGCCCTCAGCTCACTATGTAGCCCAAGCAAACTGCCGCAAACTCAGCAATCCTCCTGTCTCTGCCTCCCGAGTGCTGGGATTACAGGTGTGAGCCACCACGCCCAGCATTCTATGTGGTCACTGGGATCGAATTCAGGACCTTGCGCTTGCGAGGCAGGCGCCAGAACCACTGAGCTAAATCTCTGGCCCAAGTGACCTCTTTAAAGAATACAAATTACTGTAAAATTTTCCTTTTTTCCAAAGGCCTTAAATATCACAAAAATGATAATTAAAATATATTGCTCACTTTCCAAAAGAAACAAAATATATTTCATTTCAGAATGGCATTAACACAGAGTATTAACTAAATGATGAGGTTAATACTTACCATATATAATGCTAAACCTAATAATTCATTCAGTGACAGGCTTCTCACTGCTCCTCATACATGAATAAATAAATGACAGACAGTAAACCTTGTTCAATTGTATAATAAAATTTTGTATCTTCTTTATTTTTGAGACAGGGTCTTACTTTGTAATTCAGATTGGCCCTGAACTCACTATTCAGCCCAGGCTATCCTTGAACTCTCCACAGTCCTTCTGCCTTTGCCTCCCAAATGCTGGGATTACAGGTGTGAGCCACACTACACCTGGCACTGTGCTATGTGGTACTGGATATCAAACTTGAGATTTTGCACTTGCCAGGCAGACATCAGAAACACAGAGCTAAATCCCTGGCCCAAAATTTTCATATCTTAAGCTTGTCAATTATGTACATTCACAAGTACACCAATACATAGGTACATGTACATAGTCATTTAATAAATACTTAAGTGATATAGTGGTACTTTGGTTCATTAATGCTTCTATTCATCAGCTTCATATTGGGTAACAAACATGAAAGTGGCT
This sequence comes from Thryonomys swinderianus, assembly GCA_004025085.1. Taxonomy (NCBI): domain Eukaryota; kingdom Metazoa; phylum Chordata; class Mammalia; order Rodentia; family Thryonomyidae; genus Thryonomys; species Thryonomys swinderianus. Next base: position 22,168 of record PVIC010010928.1, read on the forward strand.
ATCTTCCCCAGAACTGTAGAATAAATTCAGATCATGAATAAAAGTACTGTAATACATTTAACCTTGGTGGATCAGAGATTCAGACTTGATGCAAAGATTTCTTTCATCTTTGAAAAACCTCAAGTTATCTAAAAACCTAAATAATGAAAGAACAATGGTTTATCAACAATATTAAATATTAAAAATAAAACTTAAGGAAGTGCCAGGCATGGTGGCTCACGCCTGTAATCCCAGCACTTGGGAGGCAGAGACAGGAGGATTGCTGAGTTCGAGGCTTGCCTGGGCTACATAGTGAGCTCAGAGCCAGCCTGAACTACAAAGCAAGACCCGTCTCAAAAAAAAAAAAAAAAAAAAAACTTAAGGAGTATACTCTAGGTTATGTACCTCAGGGATATAAAACAAAACAAAACAAAACACATCAGAGCACAATTCCAAAGAGAGAGGGCCACTTCCATTGCAAAATTAAGAACCCCCCAATAACCAGGCATGGTGGTGCATGCCTGTGATTCCAGCACTCAGAGGAGACTGAAGCAGGAGAAATGACAAAGAGTTCAAGGCTAGCCTGAACATCATAGTGAAGATTGTCTCAAAAAGACAAAACACACAAGCATGCACGCATGCACACGCACACACACTAAAGAAGAAGGCTTCACTGAACAAGAGGATCGGTAGACTGGTGGTCAGAACATGCCCAGGCCCAGTCTGGCTGCAGAAAGCAAAACTCAGTGAAAAACTTGCATTTTTGGAAATGTCACAGTGAGGCAGAAGTATGAATAAGTGATTTGGCTCAGTTAGCTGATCTGTAGTGTTAGCTTCTTTTCACTAGTATGACACAGTCAAAATTAGTCAATTACAGCTGAAAATAGTGTCATAAAAGAATAGATGATGGTCTAGAACATTGTTCTTGCCCTTCTAAGATGACTGTTTACAAACAGCATGTTAGCATGTTCAGAAAAAAATGGTCCTTTTTGAATGGTGGAAAAAAAAAAAGTTTAACAGAGCATTAGATGGAAAACAACACCCAAGGAAAAAAGTTACCACAAAGCACAAGAAAACAATAGTCAAATATTTTGCCACAAATTTAAATTTCAAGGAGTAACCATTCTTAGGTAAGGGATTTAGCTTAGTGGCACCGCAGCTGCCTTGCAAGCACAACATTCTGAGTTCAATCCCCAGTACCCTCCAAAACAGAAGTAACCATGCTTAAAACAAAAGAAAAAAGGCAGAGGCATAGAAGCTCAGGAAGCTATAACCAAAAAAGGTAAAGAAATAAAATGTGCTGATATATCAGAGAAGTGAAAAATAGACAAACACCACTGTAATGAAAACCAAATGGAAACAGAAGCAATAACAGGCTCTATTAAAAACACATAGATCTGGTGGGTGTGGCAGCTCACACCTGTAATCCCAGCACTTGGGAGGCAGAGGCAGGAAGATTGCTAAATTTGAGGTTTGCCTGGGCTCTATGGTGAACTCAGGGCCAGCCTAAACTACAAAGTGAGACCCTGTCTCAAAAAAAAAAAAAACAACCACAGATCTGAAAAGTAAATTTTCAAAGGGAATGATGAAAAACCAAAACTAATTTAGAGAAAAAATGAATGAAAACAGGAAAAAAAGAAAAGAAAAAAGAAATGACACAAACAATAAGCCACACACACACACACACACACAAAAGAATATCAGCATACTGGATTATGTTCAAAAAGAAAACCAAAATAAAACTAAAAACTGTTCTCAATGTACTTTAAGAAAAGTTTCCAGAGCATGGTAACACACACCTTTAATTCCAGCACTTGGGAAACAAACGCAGGAAGACTGCTCTGAGTTAAAGGCCAGCCTGGACTACAGTAAGACCCTGTCTCAAACAAAAAAAGAAAAAAAAGAAAGAAACTGGAAAGAAAAGAAAAGCTTCCAGAAAACAAATAAAAAATGTAAACCAGAAATTATATGAATACACCCAGGAAAAAGAGATGCAGAAGAGACAATACCAAGACATATTCTACATCTTCATTTCCAAAATGGGTAGCAAGAAAGAAACTGTTGATTAATCAGGAGAAAACAAACAGGCAACTCTCAGATTGTTTTCTATCAAAGAGTAAAACAATGTACACATCAACTAGAAAAAAAAGTAGGACTTAGAAATTTCTTACTGAAAAAATAAGTCATTCTCACATGAAGTCAATGAAAAAAGACTTTGTAAAAAAAATGTTTGGTTGGCCAGATGTGGTGGCTCACACCTGTAATCCCAGCACTCAAGAGGCAGAGGCAGGGGGATTGCTGAGTTCTAGGCTGGCCTGGGCTACACAGTGAGCTCAGGGCCACCCTGAGCTACAAAGTAACACCCTGTCTCAAAAGAAAAGAAAAAAGTTTGGTTTTCTTTACACAGGCTCTCACTAGCCAGTCTGGGCTGGTCTTCAACTCACTATATAGCCCAGATCAGCCTTGAACTCAATGCAATCCTCTTGATTCAGCCTCCCAAATGCTGGTACTGTAGAGATGCATCAGCATGCCCAGCATAAAGGTTATTTTTTAAATGCAAAGAACTGAGGAGTAGATTTCTCATTAACTTCTCTAAACAAATTCTAGTATTATAATTTCAATCAACACACAATAAACAGAGCCAGGTGTGGTGGCACCCACCTATTATAATATCAGCACTTGGGAGCAGAATATTTGTACAATCTCAGTATCTCATGCTGACTGTTCATGGTTGACAATTATGAAAGGAAAAACAGTAACTAGAAAGGCAAAACTGGATAACACTTGGGCTAGAATTTGGCAGAGTAGTGCATGCTTGCACTCTCAGCACTAGGGAGGCTGTAGGAGGAAGTTTCCAAGTTTCTAACCATCTGGGCTGTGTAGATGGATGGCTCAAGGCCAGCCTGGATGACATAGCAGAACCGTAACTCCAAAAAAAGGAAAAAAAAAAAAAAAACTTGGATCAAATTAATTCCCAGAGAAACAATGGACATCAATGATCAGTATCACATAGGTATTAATTTAAGAAGGAGAGGATAATTTAAATGCCAATGTGAAGAAACATTAAAAACATAAACTGAGCCAGGTATGGTGGTATAGACTTGTAATCGCAGCACTTTTGGAGGCTGAGGTAAGAGGATCATAAGTTTGAGCCTGGCTCAAAGTCAGGGAGATCCTGTAGCAAAATAAAAAATAAAAATGGCTAGAGAAATGGTCATGGTAGCTCATGTCTGTAATCCTACCAATCAGGAGGCAGAGGGAGGAGGAATGCTGTGAGTTCAAGCCTTACACCAGGGCTACATAGTGAGCTCAGGGCCAGCCTGAAATACAAACCGAGACCCTGTCTCAAAAAAAAAAAATGAATTTGTTATAGCAATTAGTAATTTATTTGTGTCTTGAGCATTATGGAGTACTTAAAGGAATTCTCTTAGCATCAGGAAACAAGATAGAATTGATATTCACTGCTCAAAGCATTGTGTTTTGACACATTCCCAATATAAGATTTCATATCTTGCTGGGTTTGGTGGCTCACGCCTGTAATCCAAGCACTCAGGAGGCAGAGACAGGAGGATTGCTGAGTTCAAGGCTTGCCTGGGTTACATATTGAGCTCAAGGCTGGTCTAAACTACACAGAGGGACACTGTCTCAAATAACTAAATAGCCAATAATTAAAAATAGTGACTCATTGGGCAAAGTGGCTCACGGCTGTAATCCCAGCACTCTGGAGGCAGAGGCAGGAAGATTACTGAATTGGAAGCTTGCCCTGGGCTACACAGTGAGCTCAGGGCCAGCCTGAATTACAAAGAGAGACCCTGCCTCAAAAAAAAAAAAAAAAAAAAATTAGTGAATCTAGGTAAAACATACAACAGTTGTTTTTGTATTTCTTAAAACTTTTCTACAAGTATAAAATTATCTCAAAATAAAAAAAGAGGGCCGGAGATTTAGCTCAGTGGTTCCGGTGCCTGCCTTGCAAGCACAAGGTCCTGAGTTCGATCCCCAGAAACCATATACAATGCTGGGCATGGAGACTCACACCCACCAGAATCAATACCACATACCACAGTGCCGGGCGTGGTGGCTCACACCTGTAATCCCAGCACTAGGGAGGCTGAGGCAGGAGGATTGCTGAGTTCGAGGTTTGCCTGGGCTACATAGTGAGTTCAGGGCCAGCCTGAACTATAAAGTGAGACCCTGTCTCAAAAAAAAAAAAAGGAAAAAAAGAAAATAAAGCAAACACAATGATACTATAAGAAATATACTCTGGTAATAAATATCAGGCCTGAATAATGAAAATGTTCCATGCCTTCTTCCATATCTTTGAAAACACAAAGGAAAATGGTCTATCAGAACCCATTCAAATATATATTTAAAACCTGTCTTTTATTAAGTTGTGCTTAATTTTTTTTTTTGTTTTGTTTTTTTGAGACAGAGTCTCGCTTTGTAGTTCAGGCTGGCCCTGAGCTCACTATGTAGCCCAGGCAAGCCTCAAACTCAGCAATCCTCCTGTCTCTGCCTCCTGAGTGCTGAAATTACAGACTTGAGCCACCATGCCCAGCACTGTGGAATGTGGTGTTGATTGCTGGCTGATGTGAGTCACCACGCCCAGCATTGTTGTATGTGGTTACCGGGATCGAACTCAGGAGCTTGAACTTGCAAGGCAGGCACCAGAACGTCTGAGCTAAATCTCCGGCCCAAGTTGTGCTTAATTTTTAAGACAGTAAGAAAACTTAAACCTTGATATTGAAAATAAATGATCACAATTCATAATCACAGGCCTCTCCAAAATTAATTTGAAATTTAAATTTCCATATTCTGTACGAGCTAGGAAACACCAATCCAAGAAAACATCCTCCCTATAAGAATGTGCCTATCATTTAGATCTCTTGAGGCTCCTACTTATTACAATTGCTTAATTATTAAAACAAAAGTTAAGACATGAGCCAATGCATTGGGAAAAGACTAAGGCAGAAGGATTGCAAGTTCAAATTCTGTCAGGGCAACTGAACATCAGTTTGTTTCAAAATAAAGACTAAAAATATAAAGGGTTAGGAATATAGTTCAGTTCAGTATTAAGGACCTAGTATCAATTGACAGTATCACCTTTTCCTCAAAGACTGCAAATTGAAAATATGTATGAATTTTCTGCTAGGTGAAGTAGGATATGCTCCTAAATCACAACACAGGAGGCTGAGGCAGGAGAATCACTAGTTAAAAGTCAACCTAGAAAACCTAATCAGACCCAATATCAAAATAAAAAAATAAGAAGGGTCAGGAATATAGCCCTGACCTAGCACTCATGAAGCCCTAGGTTTAATACCTAGTATCAGAAAAAAAGAAAAGAACATTTTGAACATTTGCAGAAATAAGGACAAAATTTAAAACATAGCAAGAAAAAAGATACATAGTCAGGTAGACTTCAGTTGGATGTCCAACAACCTTAAAATATGAAATTAAAAGCAGAAAACAAGTCTCTACCCTCCAATTTCAACAAAGCCCTGACTATTCTTTAATAATAGTAAAGAAAATCCTAATTTATACAGAAATTCAGCCAATCATTAAACACTTCTATTTTGAAAGTGTACAAACTTCTCTAAAACTTGATGTAATATAAACTCTTGGTTTTGTTTACAGAAACATATCTAACAAAACAATTTTCTCTTGTTCAGCAAGAAAAAAATTCAGTAGTCTTTGCTTTCATATACCTTAAATGATAGCCTTTTCCTTAATAAATTAACAGAATATGACTAAATACTACACAAGAATATAGGTAAAAAATACATACCTATGTAAATTGTATTTGAGTATAAACTAAACAACAAAAAAGAAGCTAAAATGTACATAAGACCTGGAAAAAAGGACCCTGGAGTCCAACAAGGTAAACACTGGACCAAAAATAATACAGGAAAAGGTAACGACAAAGAATTTTCCTCCAGGGATTTAGCTCAGTGGTTCTGGCATCTTCCTGGCAAGCGCCAGGTTCTGAGTTTCATCCCTGGTACCCTATACCACAATGCTGGGTGTGGTGGCTCACGTCTGGAATCCCAGCACTCGGAAGGCAGAGGCAGGAGGACTGCTGAGAGTTTGAGTCCAGCCTGGGCTACACAGTGAGTTCAGGGCCAGCCTAAACTACAAAGCAAGACCCTATTTCAAAAAACTAAAAACAAAACAAAACAAAAAAACAGAGAATTTCCACTGCTGTTAATAAATAGATGAGTGCACAGACTGAAGAAGTATAGATGCAAAAAAAAAACAAAACAAACAAAAAGCCAATCAGGTACACTATAATAAAACTTACAGTCAGAGAGAAAATTCAAAAATAGCCAGAGTGGGGGAAAAAAGGCAATGTATGACCAAATAAAATATACAAGATACTCAGAAAATAAATTTAATGATATATAAAAATGAGATTTAGTCACTGAAAAATATAAAAGCATATTGGAAAAAATTTTAAAAGAGGAGGAATAACTGAGGGAAAAAAAATGGAGAACAAGAGATTTAGATCAGTGGTGTCACACCTGCCTGGCAGTTACAAGGTCCTAAGTTTGATCCTCAGTACCAGAAAATAAATAAATGGAGAACAATCAAAGGAATGAAAGAATAATTCATTTTCATAACTGAAGTCCTCTTTATGGAAAAGAAATCAACTCTCTCCAAACTCATCTACAGGTTAACAAATTTTTTTTTTTTTTTTTGAGACAGGGTCTCGCTTTGTAGTTCAGGCTGGCTCTGAGCTCACTATGTAGTCCAGGCAAGCCTTGAACTCAGCAATCCTCCTGTCTCTGCCTCCCGAGTGCTGGGATTACAGGCGTGAGCCACCATGCCTGCAACTGTGGTATGTGGTATTGATTGCTGGTGGGCGTGAGTCTCCATGCCCAGCATTGTATGTGGTTACCGGGGATTGAACTCAGGACCTTGAGCTTGCAAGGCAGGTGCAGGAACCACTGAGCTAACCCTCCGGCCCCCAGGTTAACAATTTTAATAAACATTAATCTTAACAATTTTAATTATCTTAACAATTTTAATAAACATTAATGAATAAATTCCATAATTTACAGCAATGCATAGAGCTAGTAACAGTAGAGACAATTTTTAAGGAGAATGAAGCTGAAAGATTTATACTACCTGATACAAAAATATTTATTATTGGCTGGAGGGTTAGCTCAGTGGTTCCGGCGCCTGCCTTGCAAGCGCAAGGACCTGAGTTCGATCCCCGGTTACCACATATAATGCTGGGCGTGGTGGCTCACGCCTGTAATCCCAGCACTCGGGAGGCAGAGACAGGAGGATTGCTGAGTTCGCAGCGGCTTACCTGGGCACCATAGTTCGCTCAGGGCCAGCCTGAACTACAAAGTGAGACCCTGTCTCCAAAAAAGCAAAAAAAAAAAAAAAAAAAAAAAAAAAAAAAAAAAAAAATTATTATAGCTGTACTAATTGAGAGTGACACAAAAAATGCAAACAGGTAAAAAGAACCCACAACTTCACTGGTACATATTGTAGACAGCAGACAAATGCCTGCTTAATATTAAACATACATTAATTAAAATTAGCCAGAAATTAAAATTCAGAACCAGGTATGGGAGGGCACAACTATAATCCCAGTACTCAGGAGGCAAGCAGGAGGATCACTGGAGTTCAGGGTCAGCCTAAACTGCATAGTGAGTTCAAGGACAGCTTGAACTATATACCAAGACCTTGGCTCATACATACAAAAAATCTTTTTAATTTTATTTGCAACAGCCACATATCAAAGTCTCCATTATCACATGTGGCTAATACTTATTAATTAGAATAATGTATATATGGCAACATTTATCAGTAACATATGTATAAATACCAGGTGTGTGTGTGTGTGTGTGTGTGCGTGCACGTGCATGTGCACGTGCATGGAGTAAAATAGAAAGTAGATAAGTAAATCTTTTTCAAATGGATGGTGGAACAAGAGAAGGGGTAGGAAAGGGGAGAAAAAGAGAACTGAAAGAAAAACAGAAAAAAGCAAAAGAGCTTTTCAAAAGGGAAAAGGGACAAAGAGTTAGAAGAAATAGGAAGGGAGGAATGTGTAAGGGGATGAGAAAATAAACCAAAAAAAAGAACTAAGATATCTATGTACCAAGTCTGATGATACATATAATCATTATGTATTACAAACATGTATTAATAAAAAAATAGCAATTTGAAAAATGGAAAAGACCCAGGGATTTAGCTCAGTGGCACTGCATTTGCCTCAAAAGCACAAGGTCCTGAGTCTGAGCCCTGGCAACAAGAAAAAAGAAAAGAAAAAAATAAAATAAAACCAAGATAAAAAATCCAAATGTTTAATAAACATATAAAACAGCATCGAATTTTATCATCAGAGAAATATAAGCAAAAACCTAAATGTATAACTCTACATATCTAACAGAGTATCTAAAATGAAAATAAAGATAGACAATATGAACTGTTTGTGAGTATATGGTAGAAGCACAACTATTATTCATTACTGATACAGGTATATCTTGATATATCTACTTTTAAAAATGTTTGGCAGTGTTATAAGTTGAACTGTATCCCCACAACATTCATATGTTTAAGCCTAATCCTGAGAAACTCAGAATCTGACCTTACTTAGAAATAGGATCAGGAACCAGAGTCAGAAGCAATCTTGGGCAACAGGAGCAAGGCAGGATGGATCACAAACCTGCAATTCAAGCTATATTATCAAGGTAGAGTGCTAAAAACAGCATAATACTGGCAAAAACACCCAGAAGTATGGATCAATACAAGAGAAGGTACAAAAACAACCCCAGACAGATTCAGCCATCGAATCTTGGAGAAAGGGGCCCAAAACATATGCTGGAGAAAAAATACCCTCTTTAACAAATGGTGTGAGGAAAACTTGTTATCAACATGCAGAATGAATCTGTATCCTTATCTCTTACCCTACACTAAAATGAACTAAAAATATACCTGGATACAAAAACAGAAACACTAAGTCTACTAGACGATAAAACAGGTAAAACTCTTGAGGATAGAGGCAAGGATAGAGAAGGATTTTTTGAACAGAACCCCAATTGCTCAAGAAATAACATGAAGAATTAATGAAAGCTTTGTAAAACAACAAAAAAAAGTTGTTTTAAGGACACAACCAATAGAGAATAGTCTACAGAATTGGAAAAAAAATTTGCTTGCTACTTCTCACGTAGAGGACTGATACCCAGATTATATATAATACTAAAAAGAAAAGCATTACATCCCTCAAAAAATTTTTAAAAAAGTAAAAAATGGGCAACTGAATAGCATGTATATAAGGGGTAGGAGATTGGGGGTGGGTAGGGATATGGGTAAAAATGAGAATTAACTTCTGTCATATACTGGTACAAATTCCCCAATGTTGAGTGTGTTTGGGAACTGTATATAAAATGTACCAATAAAGACTTCAATTAAGGGGCCAGAGATTTAGCTCAGTGGTTCCTGCGCCTGCCTCGCAAGCACAAGGTCCTGAGTTCGATCCAGGTAACCACACACAATGCTGGGCATGGTGACTCACGCCCACCAGCAATCAATACCACATACCACAGTGCCGGGCGTGGTGGCTCATGCCTATAAACCCAGCACTCGGGACGCAGAGACAGGAGGATTGCTGAGTTCAAGGCTTGCCTGGACTACATAGTGAGCTCAGAGCCAGCCTGAACTACAAAGCGAGACCCTGTCTCAAAAAAAAAAAAAAAAAAAAAGAATTCAATTAAAAAACATGGGCAACTAAAACAAGTAGTCACTTCTCAGAAAGACTGAGTACAAGTGAATAAGAAGTAAATAAAAAAATGTTCAGCATCTTTGGCCATTAGAAACATAATCAAACCACTGAAATTCAATCTTACTACTAAAAGGATGGCCTTCATCAAGAACTCAAAAAACAATAAACCCGAGCAAGATTGTGGGGAAAATCCTTCGTCGCCAGTGGGCATGTAACCCGGTTCAACCATTATGGAAATCAGTATCAAGATTCCTCAAGAAACTGAGAACAGGCCAGGGACATAGCTCAGTGGCACAGTGCCTGCAGGACAAGTGCAAAATCCTGAGTTCATTAGCTGGTACCAACCACCCACTCCCCCAAAAAGCTGCAAACAGAAATTCCATTTAACTCAGTTACATATCTTCTGGATATCTTCCCAAGAGTTAAGGACATCCTGTTATAGTGAAACATGCATACCTATGTTTATAGTATGTATAAACCCAGCACTCGGGAGGCAGAGACAGGAGGATTGCTGAGTTCGAGGCTTGCCTGGACTAAATAGTGAGCTCAACTTATAATATCACGGTCCTCAAGAAACTGAGAACAGGCCAGGGACATAGCTCAGTGGCACAGTGCCTGCAGGACAAGTGCAAGATAACCACAACTTATAATATCACGGTCTTGGAAAGCGGCCTATATCAGTATATGAGTGGATTAAAAAAAAATGGACGGATATACATACTATAGAGTATTATTTAGCCAAAAAGGGTGAATTTGAATCATTTATAAGAAGGTGGAGGTATCATGAAATTATAATGTTAGGTGAAATAAATCAGACAAAGAATTTTTTTTTCCAGACACAGAATTTTAAATAACACATAGTATAGGAGAAACAAAAAGTATAAATAATTTAAAGAGAAGAGCAAAATGAAAGATGACATAAGATAAACTGGGGATGGAAAGGGGATTTGAGGATGAGGGGAGATGGGAGAAGTAAAGGGACGGTAAAAAGGGTCAAGATACTGTATGTACATGTACCAATTCCCCATGAAAAACATACACTAATAAAAAAGGAGAAAATTAAAAATAGGATCCTGGTAGACCTAATTAGCTAAGATAAAGTCATTAACATTTGTTCAGTATCTCACAGTATCTATATAAAAAGACAAAACCTGATACAAGGATTTAGTTTAGTGCTTCTGGTGCCTGCCTCACAAGTGTAAGATCCAGAATTCAATCCCTGATGGTAACCCCCACCCCCCAAAAAAAAAGAACCCAGAGAGAAAACCTGAACCTAGAGACATAAAGAGAGGACATGAATGTGGAAAACAATACAAAAAAGGCCTCCAGAAGTAAGAGAGAAGCCTGGAAAAAATTCTTCTTTCACAGCCCTCAAACCAATTCTACCTGCACCTTGTTGAACTAACAGCCTCCATACCTGAGAAACAATTTTTGTATAGTTTCTTGATTGATTGATTGATTGATTGATTGGAGACAGGGTCTCATGATGTAACTCACGTTGGCCCTTAACTCACTATGTAGCCCTGGCTAATCTTGAACTCACAGTAATCCTTCTGCCTCTGCCTCTGGAATTACAGGCCTGAGCCACCATGCCCAGCATTCTGATATGTGCTATCAGGGAATGAACTCAGGACCTCGAACTTGCCTGGCAGACACCAGCACCACTGAGCTAAATCCTCAGCCCGAGAGACAACTTTCTGTTGTTAAAGCCACTGAGCTTGGGTACATTTTTAAAATATCCCCAGCAAAGAATATAGGCAGGATCTGCTACACTGGAATATACGTGTATTTTATGATCCAGCCATTGTTCTTCTTTCATAAGGCATGTGTACATATATTTAACCAAACATTTGCAATCCTCCTGCCTCAGCCTGCCAAAGTGCTAGAATTGGGGGCAGGGATTTAGCTCAATGGTCCTGAATTCAATCCCCTGTACTGCAAAAAACAAACCAAAAAACCCCCAAAATTCTAGAATTATGTGTGTGCCACCATACCTGGCTATAACATGCTTTCTATGTTGTTTTACATGTAAATATTTTCATAATAAAATACTGCAAAGAAAATGTAGGTTACACATATCCATGGAACCAAGATAACAAAATAAGAATTTAGAAAACCATACCATGGCTTGATGGGATGGAAGACATCATATTAATATAAGAGGAATAGATGTAATTCCCAAATTGCTAGATATCTGAAGCACAAGTTCATGTTCTTTAAAATCAAACAATGAAGGGCTGGAAGGTTAGCTCAGTGGTTCAGGTGCCTGCCTTGCAAGCGCAAGGTCCTGAGTTCGATCCCCAGTAACCACATACAATGCTGGGCATGGAGACTCACGCCCACCAGCAATCAATACCACATACCACAGTGCCGGGTGTGGTGGCTCATGCCTGTCATCCCAGCACTCAGGAGGCAGAGACAGGAGGATTGCTGAGTTTGAGGCTTGCCTGGGCTACATAGTGAGCTCAGGGCCAGCCTGAACTACAAAGCGAGACCCTGTCTCAAAAAAAAAAAAATCAAACAATGAATTTTAGGAACACTGGAGGTTAAGACTAGGAAAAATTTATTGAAAGAAGGCTTCTGCTGAAGATAAGGGGGATCAGAAAGTCGGTTGCCATTTCTCCTTCCTTCTCAAAGTTGTTTTATGGGTCAAAGCCACAAGCCAAGGTGGGTTAAAGGTAGGAAAAATATACTCAACTAGCAAGATTACAAGTACAGTGGCTTAAGTAATACTGATTCAATGAGAAATCACAAGGTGAACAAAGTGAACTATGATAAACCAATAAGATTACAAGTACAGTCCCTTAGGTAATATTGATTAAATGGGGGTCCAATGGGGAAGGAAGTCGCAAAGCAAGTGTACAGGATTTTCTGCCAGAAAGGGATCTTCACTGAAAGGGGTGGGTAATGGTTTGGTACTCTACCCAGGTGACTGATGCCTATTTAGAATATTAATTACCTCTATTCAACCTTAGGGAAAGCATCCCATGTGGTAGTTTTCTTCTTTTGTAATACTGGCCTTCAGTGAATGTGCCTTGATTGTCCTCCCTGTTGGCTCTTTAGAGGCCAACCCTGTCTAACTGCCTACAAGATATCTAATTAACTTACCTATCTACACTAAGTATTATGTTTGTGAGGAAGTAAAGAAATTTAGGCAATAGCATAAGATACTAGCAAGACATGTCCAGAAGTTGCTAATCTAAGGTGCGAAATGAAATGAAAAAGTTAAAATTGTAAAACTGTAAACTTGAATTATATATAAGACAACAAGACCTTTCTGTAAATTGTCAGTATATGAGATGCTGACAATATCTATTAGTCTGAATACGTAAGGTATCTAAACACTTTAAGAATTTAGAAATTATTCAACATATTTCCATCTGAAATTGTTAATCATAATAAATTGCATTGTGCTCGCTTCAGCAGCACATATAATAATAAATTGCATTTAACCACAATTATTCTGCTAAAGAATGATTAAGAGAAAGAGACTATGGACACATGAAAAGAAAGTTTTTAAATATCCTTGCTCTGAATTTAGCATTTTTATTATATCTTTGAAAAGGTACATTACCTGCCATCTCTTTTGAGAGCAAAAATGATGCCCTCTCTCTGGAATGGAAGGAGCTTTGCCCTCAGTCTCTCAGGCAAAAAATCAAGTTGTTTATCAGATTCACTTGTTAAACAAGATGGTTGAGGCGTAAGAGATTTTTCTATATTATGAATTCTAGACATGATGATCCTAAAAAACAAAGAAATCACAAAAAAGAATGAGGGATGGGGGAATAGATATTAGTAAGTATATTGCAGAAACATATAAAATAATATTGTAGTACTTAGAAATACCCTCCATATATCTATGCAGACACTGATTAGTTAAAACATATTCTCTAAGTTAATAAGAAAATTCAGTTCCAGCGCGATAGCTCAGTGGTTCCGGTGCCTGCCTCACAAGCGCAAGGTTCTGAGTTCGATCCCTGGTTAACCACATACAATGCTGGGCGTGGAGACTCACGCCCACCAGCAATCAACACTGCATACCACAATGCCGGGCATGGAGGCTCACCCCTGTAATCCCAGCACTCGGGAGGCAGAGACAGGAGGATTGCTGAGTTCGCGGCGGCTTGCCTGGGCTCCATAGTGAGCTCAGGGCCAGCCTGAACTACAAAGCAAGACCCTGTCTCAAAAAAAAAAAAAAAGAAAAGAAAATTCAAAGCATGGAATTCTAAAGTAATTACTCAAGGACTATCTAGAAACTTAGCACTGTTAGCGTCACCACCCTACAAAAGGTCCCTAAACTGTGTCAGACCTAAAATGGCTCCCTTTCCTACAAATCCCTAAACTGTGCCAGTTGCAAAATGGCTTTTTTTCCTGTGCATGCCAAGGGGCAGCCAATGAGTAAACTCCCTAACATACCACCGAGGGCATCCCAATCCCAATCTTGCCACAAAACTCTCCTAACCCCCAATCTCTATAAAAATCCCACTGCACTTCTCCCTTTTTGTCTCTGTACCTCTCCCTGGGTCTCTCTCCCTTTCTACCTGTCTCTGTCCGTCTTTCCCTCCCTACCTCTCTGAGACTCTCTCCCTCTTTATGTCTCCCTCACTCCCTTTCTCTCCCTCTTGTATGTCTCTCTCCCTCTCTCCCTCTGTGTGTGTCTCTCTTTCTATCTCTTCCCACCATGTTTCTCTCCCCAATGGTTGAGGCTGCCAGGCAGGTAGTTTTCAACTCCATTAAAGGCTTCCAGTGTGGTTTTGTCTTGGCTCTTTTTCTTTCAACCATCCTCTTACATTTTAAACCTTTTATGCAGTAAAATTATCACTGAGAAATTTTAAATCCAGTACTTTTTTTTTTAAGACAGGGTCTCACTTTGTAGTTCAGGCTGGCCTTGACTGAGCTCACTATGTAGACCAAGTTAGCCTCAAACTCAGCAATCCTGCTGCCTCTGCCTCCTGAGTGCTGGGATTACAGGCATGAGCCATTACATCCAGCCCTCCAGTACATTTTTATAAACTGAATAATTGTTAAAATAAGGAATGAAAAATAAATAAGGAATGAGAGTGCTACAAAAGACTCCTTTTATAACTGATCACTTTATAACTATATTTTTTATACAACGGCAAATATTTTAAGAGCCGACTCAATATGCATTTCATGGTTATACAGTTTTTGGTTTTGTGGGGAACAAGGTCTTGAGATGTAGTCCAGGAAAGACTTCAACTCACTCTCCTGCCTCAGTCTCCTGAGTGCTGGCATACTCTCGTACAATGCCAAACCTGGATGCATTTCAAAAACTATAAAATACACAACTTTTGGGAAAATGGTTAGGTGGTAAACAACAACTAAGCCTCTCGAAGATTCAGAACCCAGACAATGGAAAGTAACAACTTGGGGAAGAAAAGGAAGGAGGCAGACCCCAGGAAACCAAGAAAGATCTGATGGGAAAATAGAAATCTACAGAGAAATTGAAGAGACAGAAGACAACAAGGAAAAAGGAAGGGGCAATCTACACTTCCTCCTTGGCTCCTGGCAGGGTTTGGAAATCCAAATCAATTAAGATAAGGGGGAGGGGGTTCCAGAAGCCTTCAGGAAGGAACAGAGCAGTGAAATGGACCTGGGGATACTATCTGCTAGAAAAGCTGGTGAGTGACTCCAATCTAAGCACTTGTCGTATTCCCTGGAAAGAGAGGTTGGACATTATCTCAGGCAAGGAAGGATGGACTGAACCCAGGGCTCTGAGCAACAGTATGGTGGCTTCATTTCAGCGTTTCCACAATGGCTGGGTTAGGGATAGTCAAGCGAGCTGTACTCACTTTGTACTCTTCTGGTAAGCTATACCCCCAGATAAACTAAAGGAAAAAGTTCTCACCCACATGGCCATGCTAGACAGTCTGAATCACACTGGATTTGAAAGTCACAGAACTGGCATCCTCTTGCTTGGTGTGGTGGCTCACACCTGTAATCCCAGCACTCACTCAGGAGGCAGAGACAGGAGGATTGCTGTGAGTTCAAGGCTTGCTGGGTTACATAGTGAGGTCAGGGCCAGAGTGAAGTACAAAGTGAGACTCTATTTGGAAAAATTTTTAAAAAAGGAAGAAAGAAGAAGAGGAAGAGGAAGAAAGAAGAAGAAAAAGAAAGGAAGAAGAGGAAGAAAGGAAGAAGAGGAAGAAAGGAAAAAGAAGAGGGAAGAGGGGAAGAGGAAGAAGAGGAAGAAGAAAGAAGAGGAAGAAAAGGAAGAGGAAGAGGAAGGAGGAGGAGGAGAGGGAGAGGAAGAGGAAGAGGAAGAGGAAGGAGGAGGAGGAGAGGGAGAGGAAGAAGAAGGAGAAGGGGGAGAAGGAAAAGGAGAAAGAGAAGAGGAAGAAGAAGAAGAGGAAAGAGAAGAGGAAGGAGGAGGAGAGGGAGAGGAAGGAGAAGAAGGAGAAGGAGGAAGAGGAGAAGGAGGAGAAGGAGGAGAAGAGGAAAAGGAAGAAGAAAAGAAGAAGAGGAGGAGGAGGAGGAGGAGGAGAATTGGTGTCTTGCTGATTACATCCAGTATGGATATGGGACCTGATTGACTTCTTGATCCACTAGCTTCATCTGAGACATATCTTGAATTGGACATTGCCTCAAATCTATGGAATCCAGAAGAAAACCAAAGTGTAGAAACCCAGAGAAATTTTATTTTCCCTATCTTTATTATTCTTTTGTTTTGGTTAATTCCTTTCTTTTTAATTTTGTGAGTGTGTGCAATGCTTTTAGTTTAGCTTAGTTTTGTTTTTTCTTTCCTCCCTTCCTTTTCTTTTTCACCAGTTTCCTAGGGTTTTAGAAACCTTCCATTATCCTTCTACCTTGTTTATTTATTTTTAATAGTTTTTCTTTATTTTTTCCTCTTCTCCCTTTTTTAGTTTATTCTTTTGTTTCTTTTGTTTTTACGCTATGCATAACTCCTTTTCTTCTTTTTCTTTTATCTTCTATTTCTAATCAGTTTTGTTCTCTTACATTTACCTAATTGTGTAAACATTCCTCTATTCTGCAATAAGATCCTTTGTAGCACTTCTCTCTTTCTCATATCAGAGTTTAAGATTTCAAATTTTCCTTTTCCATTCCCCTCTTACCAAACAATGTATATTTAATAGCTAAATTACCTAAAACTTCATTACTCTCTCTCACTCTTTTTTTTTTTTTTTTTTTTTTTGCGGTATCGGGGATCGAACTTGGGCCCTTGTGCATCCAAGGTTGGCACAGTACCACTTGAGCTAAATCCCCAGCTGAGCTTTGTTACTTTTTAGTTAACTCTAAAAATTACTGTTGAATTAATTTTCTTCCATTGGCAGAGATATAGCCCTCAAATTTACTACATAATATCTATAAGTCAATTCTTGGGTTGCTTTAATGTTCACATCATGATGGTTCACTTTGTAGTTCAGGCTGGCCCTGAACTCAGTATGTAGCCCAAATTAGCCTCAAACTCATAGCAATCCTCCTGCCTTTGCCTCCTGAGTGCTGGGATTAAAGGGGTGAGCCACCACACCCAGCATTGTGGTATGTGCTACTAGGGATAGAACCTTGTGCTTGCCAGGCAGAAGCCAGAACCACTGAGCTAAATCCCCAGCCCTGGTATGTTTATATCTTGTCTTGGACAAGACTACTGCAGGTGATCTGCTTGACGTTAATACCTTTGCATAATTGTTGCTATTCCCTATAAGTCAACACTTAGATCACCTGTGTAACATTAACAATACTAAACTTCCAGAGAACCTCGTTGCTGAGCAAACTACACTGCCTCCTCCCTCCCCAATTAACCAAGATAGAAGGATCTTGGGCTATGTCAATGATTATCGGTAGCTAAGATCAAAAGAAATCACTGAAAAATCAATTAAGGAGAGCTCTATACCAGCAACAAAATGTTTAGGCTATAAGCATGCATAAATTTCAGCACAAAACAAACAAATAAACACTTCTAACCCCAACTTATGTATTCTGCAAAACAATCCTTTGACAGAAAAATAAGGTATTTCTTTTTTTTTTTTTTTTTTTTGAGACAGGGTCTTGCTTTGTAGTTTAGGCTGGCCATGAGCCACTATGCCCAGCAAAATAAGGTATTTCTATGACAAGCAGCACTTCCAGAAATTCGTAACCACCAAACAACTGTTACCAAAAAATCTCAAGGAAATTCTAGAGAAAATGAAGCCAATAATGTTAGTAACTCAAAAAGAATGAATATACCTGGTAGGATGAGCAGCTAAGTGAAAAACAAAACAAAACAAAAACAAAAACAAAACAAATCACCAAAAGGAAAAACCTTGTTACAATGTCAGGAATAACTCTCAATGTGAATGCTAACAAATGCTTACCCAAAACACAAAGATTGGATGGATGAATCAAGAAACAAAACCCCAGGGACTTCTGGCAAGATGATGGAGTAATGAGGAGCACAGAAAGTGCTTCTCCAAGATCTGGTGTCCAGACACTGGAATATAGTAATGTGAGGAGAAGGAGGAAAGTGTTCCTTGGAACCCAGGAAGGATCTGAAGGAAGATGAAATCTATGGGGAAAGGGAAGAGAGAGATGTCAACAAAGAGGAGGGAGGTAGGTAACAAGCAGTGTTTTTTCCCAGAGCCTGGACTCATGGGGTGGGAAGGGGTAGTCAAACCTATATTTTATGTGGCAAGAATCAGGAAAAGAGCAGGGTTAGCTATTTTATTTGCAGGCAAAATGGATTTCTAGCCATGACTGATGAAGATAGTTAAGTCACTACATCCTTGTAAAAGGAACAATCCAAGAGAAAAAATAACAACCATAACTATATATGCACCAAATAGCAGTGTACCAACTGTAGAAACAAATGTTAACAGATATGAACAATAATATGATTGTAATGAACCTCAATACTCCACTGTTACAAATAGACACATCAACTGGGCAAAAACATCAAAAATGAAATATTAGAATTAAACCAAACTTTTGAACAAATGGATTTAGCAGGTGTCTACAGACTTCTATCCAATACCAGAATACACATTCTTCTCAAGATATTCCCAAAATAGACCATATACTAGCACATGGAACTTGCTTAAGTATATGCAAAGGAACTGAAATTATCCCATGTATATATCAGATTATACTGCAATGAAATTAGAAATCAACGACAGAAAATCAATCCTGGCTGAGAGTATCAGTACAAAGTCCCTGAGTAGAGAAAGGATTTGTTTTTCAACATCAGGATGGCCAATGTAGCCAAATCAAAGGAAAGCATGATGTGAGATGAAGCTTTTGAGCTAGACAAGAGCCAAACCATATATAGCTTTCACAAGGGACTTTGGAGTCTGTTTTAAGAACAAAAAGAAGACAAACCAGGCGTGATGGTGCACATCTACAATCCCAGCACTCTTGAAAGGCAGAAGCACAAGGACGGCTTATTCAAGCCCAGCCTGGAGAATTTAGTAAGGCCCTGCCTCAAAAAAAACATTTTAAAAAGGGCTGCGATGTAGATCAATAAAAAAGACTCTGGGTTCAATCCATGGTACCAAAATAAAAATAAGTAAATTAAAGAAGGGAAGCTAATGGAGTTGTGCTTCCCAATATATTAGTAGCCACATGTAGCTATTTATAGAAACAAATTAAACATTCAGTTCCCCCAAAAAAAAAATTCAGTTCCCTACCAAATTAGCCCTGTTTCACATGCTCCACAGCCACAATGACTTGTACCACATATACTGAACAGTCCACATAAGGAGCATTTCTGTACTTCATTGAATGTTATACTGGTCATCACCTGTTAGAGAATTTTAGGAAGGGGAATGCCACAATCTGACTTGTATTTCGAAACCTAGTAGTGGAGGACAAAGTTAACTATAAGAAGCATAGAGTGAGGGCCGGAGATTTAGCTCAGTGGTTCCAGTGCCTGCCTTACAGGCGCAAGGCTCTGAGTTCGATCCGGTAACCACATACAATGCTGGGCGTGATGACTCATGCCCACCAGCAATCAATACCACATACCATAGTGCTGGGTGTGGTGGCTCACGCCTGCAATCCCAGCACTTGGGACGCAGAAGCAAGAGGATTGCTGAGTTCCAGGCTTGCCTGGGCTACATAGTGAGCTCAGGGCCAGCCTGAACTACAAAGTGAGACCCTGTCTAAAAAAAAAAAAAAAAAAAAAGAAGCAGAGTGAATGCCCTAGGTCAGTGGTGGCAAACCTATGGCATGCATGCCCCAGAAGGCTATATGTTATCACTGAAAGCTCTAAAAAGCTTCCCATCACTGCCAAGTCAATAAAATTCCTACTGTCTGTGCAGGCAACTGGATTTAAAAATGATTGAGCCAGGCCGGAGATTAGCCCAGTGCCTCCTGCATCTGCCCGGCAAGTGCCAGGTCCCAATCCCCTATGCCATATACCACAGTGCCAGACATGGTGGCTGACACCTATAATCCAAGCACTCAAGAGGCAGAGGCAAGAGGATTGCTATGAGTTTGAGGCTAGCCTGGGCTAAATAGTGAGTTCAGGGCCAGCCTGAACTACAAAGCAAGACCCGGCCTCAGAAAGCTATATATATATATATATATATA
>PVIC010010929.1:6978-26212 GCA_004025085.1 Thryonomys swinderianus
AGGCTGGCCCTGAGCTCACTATGGTGCCCAGGCAAGCCGCCGCGAACTCAGCAATCCTCCTGTCTCTGCCTCCCGAGTGCTGGGATTACAGGCGTGAGCCACCACGCCCAGCATTATATGTGGTAACCGGGGATCGAACTCAGGTCTTTACGCTTGCGAGGCAGGCACCGGAACCACTGAGCTAACCCTCCGGCCCAAAAAAAAAAAATTTTTAAAAAAAGGAAAAAAAACAAGCAAGCAAGCAAAAAAACAAAACAATAGAGATGAATGGGAGCCTCAGAGACACTGGGCTTCATGGTAGAAAGTGGAGGACAAAGTTAAGTGGCTGGCTTGTGGCTTAGAGCCAAGAACAGAGGGTGCCTTTCCCCTTCCTTTCCTCCCATTTCCTATTTCTGTCCCTGGCATGTCTATTTCTCTTGGCCATGGCCCCGCCTTTGAGCTACTACTTTATTTTCCCTCCATGCCTGTGGATCAGCCTTACTGCTTCCTCTACTTACTGCTTTCCTGCTTTATCTCTTCCCCTCCCACCTGTACCTGTCTGTACCTGTCCAGTGCAGAGGCTCCTCACTCCCCACTCCACGCAAACTGCAACACAACTCTTGTGTGTCGGCTGGAGTTAGAGTCAGATGATCCTACAAGTTCAGGTCTGTCTGCCGCAAGACAGCCCTCAAGTCAGATACCAGACGCAAACCTTGGTGTCTGTCCCCAGGTCACTCTCACTGTGACAATGCAGAGCTATGTTTAAGGGTTTCCTCTGACCACCATGGGTTTGATAATTCATTAAAGTGACTCAGAACTCAGGGAAGCACTATTATTATGATTACTGTTTTATTTTGTTTCCTTTTTTTTTTTGGTATTGGGAATCAAGGCAAGCATAGCACCAGTAAGTTCAATTCCAGCCCCCACAGTTTCTTTTTTTTTTTTTTTTTTTTTTTTTTTTTTGAGACAGGGTCTCGTTTTGTAGTTCAGGCTGGCCCTGAGCTCACTATGGAGCCCAGGCAAGCCTGGAACTCAGCAATCCTCCTGTCTCTGCCTCCCGAGTGCTGGGATTACAGGCGTGAGCCACCACACCCGGCACTGTGGTATGTGGTATTAATTGTTGGTGGGCATGAGTCTCCACACCCAGCATAGTATGTGGTTACCGGGGATCGAACTCAGGACCTTGCGCTTGCGAGGCAGGCACCGGAACCACTGAGCTAATCCTCCAGCCCCCCACAGTTTCATTTTAAAGGATAGATAGGCAAGGTTGGGAGGAGTCCCAGGATCTAAACTTCCATATTACTTCCCAGGAAGTCAAGGTGTGTCATCATTTGGCAATTCAATGTTTTCACCAACCAAGAAGCTTTGATGTGTCCAGAATTTCTGGGTGTTTTTTTTTTTTTCTTTTTAGTTTTTTGAGACAGGGTCTCACTTTGTAGTTCAGGCTGGCCCGGAACTCATTATGTAACCCAAGTTAACCTCAAACTCACAGCAATCCTCCTGCCTCTGGCTCTGAAGTGCTGGGACTACAGGCATGAGTCACCATGCCTGGCACTGTGGTATGTGGCACCAGGGATTGAATTCAGGACCTTGCCCTTTCAAGGCAAGGGAACCACTGAGCTAAATCTCCAGCCCTCTTTTGTTTTTGTTTTTGAAATAAGCTCTGGCTTTTTTTTTTTTTTTTTTTCCTTTTTGAGACAGGGTCTCGCTTTGTAGTTCAGGCTGGCTCTGAGCTCACTATGTAGTCCAGGCAAGCCTCGAACTCAGCAATCCTCCTGCCTCTGCCTCCCGAGTGCTGGGATTACAGGCGTGAGCCACCACGCCCGGCATTGTGGTATGCGGTGTTGATGGCTGGTGGGTGTGAGTCTCCACGACCAGCATTGTATGTGGTTACCGGGGATCGAACTCAGGACCTTGCACTTGCAAGGCAGGCGCCGGAACCACTGAGCTAACCCTCCGGCTCCTCTGGCTTTTTTTTTGAGACAGGGTCTCACTTTGTAGTTCAGGCTGGCCCTGAGCTCACTATGTAGCCCAGGGAAGCCTGGAACTCAGCAATTCTCCTGCCTCTGCCTGCCGAGTGCTGGGATTACAGGCGAGCCACCATGCCCAGCACTGTAGTATGTGGTATTGATTGATGGTGGGCGTGAGTCACCATGCCCAGCACCATATGTGGTTACTGGGATCAAACTCAGGGCCTTGCGCTGGCGAGGCAGGCGCTGGAACTACTGAGCTAAGTCTCCAGCCCAGCTCTGGCTCGTGTGTGTGTGTGTGTGTGTGTGTGTGTGTGCGCGCTGGGGATTGAATTCAAGACTTTGCACTTCCCAGGCGCGGGGGGGGGGGGGGGGGCACACCACAGAGCTACATCCCCAGGGCTTGTTTTGTTTTTGAGACAGAGGCTCACTATGTAGTTCAGGCTGTCCTTGAATTCACTATGTACGCAAACTGGCTTCAGACTTGTGGTGATCTTCCTGCTTCAGTCTCCTGAGTATTGGGATTACAGTTTGTTCCCCCACACAGCTCTACTGGGTTTTATTTTACTGATACCAAATGCATCAAAGTTCCCACCCTCAATCACATGGCAGGTCTTCCTGGTGTGGCCTGTTTTATCCTGATTCACCTCCTAAGCAAAAGCTATTGAGGGCTCACCATGAACTGTTTTATTAGTGTAAACTACCACGGCTCACCATGAATAACAAAGAATTCCTATAATCTGGAAAATTTCAAAGATTTAATATCACCTTACTGGGAACTAGGGACAATAAATAATCATGTTCTTTAATATATATATCCTCTCTTAACTGGTCTTTTTTTTGGAGACAGGGTCTCACTTCAGGCTGGCTCTGAGCTCACTATGTAGCCCAGGCAAGCCTCGAACTCAGCAATCCTCCTCTGCCTCCCGAGTGCTGGGATGACAGGCGTGAGCCACCACGCCTGGCACTGTGGTATTGATTGCTGGTGGGCGTGACTCCCCACGCCCAGCATTGTATGTGGTTGAGGGGGGGATATCGAACTCAGGATCTTGCGCTTGTGAGGCAGGCACCGGAACCACCGAGCTAACCCTCCGGCCCTTAACTAGTTTTGATAAGTAGCCTCCTAGACAACATTCATTCAATAAATGCATACAGGCTACCACTACACAATTCATCAGGAAGCTAAAGGTGAAATACAGTGAAAGAGGTATCCTAATTGATTTTGGATGGCCACTCCTTCACATAACCCAGAAGGCTGAGGAGCCAATAATATGTGATCTTGCTTCCATTTTATTAAGTTATTAGGATCTACCTAGCTTCAAGATGAGAATCCCTGGCTTAGTTCCTGGTTGGAAAATAAGTGCCACCTGTAGTCAAAAGTGACCTTCTGAGTTACAGCCATATTCATTAATGGGTTTATTCAGTTACTCAACAAAACATGACTGTCCTATCATGCTTTATATACTTTGTCAGGTGCTAAGGATTAAAGATGAATGGAAAAATTAACCAGGAGGATAAAGTTGAGCAAACACTTAAAGAACACTAAAAATCCGTAAAAGAAAAACAGAGTTTAATTTATGCTTCCTTCCAGGTGTATGAGGTAGCCCCTCCCCCTTCCCAAAGCAAAGGTTTCAGGGAGATTAGTTGTATAATCCTCAGGTTGGGTGTCACTTTCAGGAAGGTGTGACACCGACACCTGACACCTATTGTTTTTCTAATTCCCAGTGTGGGATCCAGGAATGGATGGTCTGTTTGACTGCCCACTTGCTATCAAGAGACCCCAAGAAATCCCTGAAACTGTTCTCCTTTGACTCAGGACACCACCTTTGGTTTTTAACTGTCCTTCTAGAAGTCTCAAATGAACTTCTTAGAAGACGCGAGCCCTTTAAAAGGAGGGGAGACTGACAAGTGCAGGCTGCTGAGCGCGGCGAGCGTCACAAATCCTAAACGGAAATCTGAGCCGCAATCCCTACCCTGCAGTCCCACCCGGCGCCCGCCACCCAGCGGGGCCGAGGGACCCGCGGCGCTGGGCTCCGCCCCACAGCGCAGGCCCCGATTGGTCGGCGCGAGAGCGGGGCGAGGCCAACTCTTAAAGGTCCAGGAATTAAGCAAACCAGGAGGAGGCGGTGGCCGCTGCGAAACCTAGCGAGGGGATGGCTCGAGATCACATGGGTTTCTTTTAGACTGTGTAAAGGTCATACCCGAGTGCCCATATCCTAGTGGTCTATGGAGCCCACAAGAATCTATCCACTTTTCGGGGGCGCCTTCTCCGCTGTCTTCCCCTGTGGGGCCATTGATGTGAGGTGAGAAAAACCAGGCGCCAGAGGAGGCCGACTGGGTGGGTTGCGGGAAGAA
Source organism: Thryonomys swinderianus (assembly GCA_004025085.1). Lineage (NCBI taxonomy): Eukaryota > Metazoa > Chordata > Mammalia > Rodentia > Thryonomyidae > Thryonomys > Thryonomys swinderianus. The sequence goes on from PVIC010010929.1 coordinate 11,283, forward strand.
GCCAGAATCAACCAGAGTCTGACTCGCCTCTTCCTAGCAACCTCCGACCGGTCCCGGACAACCAAGAAGTTTTCTGCCACCCCAGGACTGACCAGAGCCTGATTGTGGAACTTCTGGAGCTGCAGGGCCATGTGCAGGGCGAAGCGGCTGCGCGGTGAGGAAGGGGCCGGGGCTGGCCAATGGGAGGGCCAGAGCCATGGAGGTGGGCGGGGCCTGCGTCTGGCCCGTTATCAGGAAGGCAACTCCAAGGGCAATAAATACTGTTCTGACAGAGGTCAGTGAAAGATGGTCGGGTCGGGATAGGGGTTGAGAGATAACCCTCTCTCACCCTGCTGTCCCAATCCAGGTATCATTTTGAGGACGTTGGCCGGGTGCAGGGGTCTAGGGTCCTGCAAGTGGAGTCTGTGCAACCCCTGAATCTGGAGAACTTGGCCTTGGGGGGCTGCTGTCAAGAAGCCTGGGTCCTCTCTGGCAAGCAGGAGGTAGCTAAGGAAAACCAGCAGGTGAGGGCCAGGGAGAATGAGGTGTGTTAGTGTGGCGGGGTCAGGCTAGGGACCCACGTAAACACCCTGACTCTGCTCTCATAGGTAGCAAAGGACGTGACACTGCATCAAGCCTTGCTGCGGGTGCCTCGGTACCAGACTGATCTCTTGGTCACCTTCAATCAACCCCCGTAAGGATGAGGATGAAAGAAAGGGCGGGTGCCTCGTGACTGGGTCTAGACTGGATGGGCAGAGCAGGGAGATTGGCATGTGGGGTACACCAGAGTCAGAAGGGGGCCAGATGTTCCAGGTCACAGATACCTGTGTCCTCTGGGGAAGAGGAAGTGGAAACTTCCAACCTCAAGCTTAAATGGTGTTTTCTCCCTTTGTTACCTATCCCCAAGCCCTAACACCAGGTCATCTCTTGGCCCTGAAAATCAATCTCCTCCTTCCTGGAACCTGGGTGACTTTGAACAGCTGATCACCAGCTTGACTCTGCATGATCCTAACATCTTTGGTCCCCAGTAAAGATACTGAAGCTCTGCCTGATGCTGTACACAATGAGGGATGCAGCTCTGGGAGGGAGAAAAAGAGCTTGAATACCTGGGTTTCCTCTTACTTCTTCCCAGTGGATAAACACAAGACATCTCTGTGCAGAAATAAACTGACTTTATAACCAATATTAATTTCTCTGCCTTTGAATAACAGAACACCTGGGTTACCCCATTTCCCTTTGGCCTTGGAAAAGGAAGTTTAAAGCTATTCATGGAAGTAGAAGGGACCCAAGGCTGGCAATAAAAAGAGAAAGAAAATACACTTTGGAGTGAGTGCCTCAGCCCTGAGAGGAGTTTGAAGTACACAAGGGTGGTGGGAATGAGAAAGCAACTTCTAAATGAGGGAGGGAAAGTACAATGATTCGACCCTGAGAAAACAGATGTGGAGTGGGGTTGGCTGTCCCTTCACATGATAAGTAACATCGTCAGTAGTCACCAAGATATGGTAGTGGAGCAGAAGTGTCAGTCTGGTGGAGTGTGGGTGAGTGGTTGTTATTTAGTGTACGTGTGGTAGAGGAAGCGCAGCTGGTCCCAGAAGAAGAGGGAGAGGATGGTGTGAGGGCCAAGGCGGAAGTAAGAGGCCCCTATACCCTTGTACATGCCCAAAATGCCCTCTGTTCGAGCTGTCTGCAGCAGAGCGTCCAGGATCCCCCGGTACATGAGGCCCTGGATCATGGTGGAGAGGAAGGGAGAGGACAGGAAAGGGTCAGAGCCCTTACCCTTGCAGGCTGCCTCTGAGGCTGTTCCACCTGTACCAGGAATCTGCTCCCCCACCCCCAGCTTTCCCTGTGTGCTCCCTTACCTTGCCCTGAACATCTGTGGGCTGGTTATAGAGCCTTGTGCTGGCCACATCAAAGGGTGTCATGGCCAGGACTACTGCGATGCCACTCACCATGGCAGCTGCCAGAGCCACCTTCCAGCTCTGAGGAGGAAAGATCTACAGGATAAAAGAGGAAGAACATGTCAATCAGTCGATCATTAATTCCTAAGACCAGACAGGCCATGCCCTGGGGATGCTGGGAGCTGTTGTCAGACAGCCATCACTCTGCAGTTATAACACTATGTGACAACTCAGTGAAGCTGGGAAGCCAGTGCACCCTGAAGGCTCAAGTACCCTGTAGGGGAGGAAGTGACAAGAGAACTGTGGAAAAGTCATCAAACCCCCTCCTGTTTCCTCACATCTGGACGTTGGCCCTGTCCCTTCCATTGCCCGCCCACCCCTCCTTCCCAGGCATAGTCCACCCCCTTCCCGGGCAGTACCTCCCACTGGCTCAAGAGGTCCTTGGTGGATGAGAAGGTGCACAGCTGAGTGGAGGAGCCGACGACAACTCGGGGCAGGCCGCCCAGGGCCCCACGCCACAACCCCACCAGTCCATGTTTCTGGCCAATCTCGGTTAGTGCCTGAAACATGCCCTGGTAGGGGGAGACCGTAGGGGTGGGGTTTAGTCACCTCAACCTCAGGTGCTGCCACTTCCTTACACTGTCAAGGATCGGGCCTTAGCCCCAACAACCACTTATCCAGACAACCAGTCCCATGTGAGCTTAGAACCAGAATGTGGGCCCTTGGTGGCCTACAACCCTTTGCCTTGCCAGCCCAGAGGAGGGAAGTGAGGACATCAGCAGAAGGCTTGAGGAAGGAGCACACATGAAGGTTTAGGTTAGCTCTGGAGACACAGAGGGACTGCACTGATGGGCTGGGCAAAGCAGCGGCCAAGGTTAGGGTGGCTGGGTGTGGGCAGAAAGCTGGGAGGAAATGGAAGAGGGTGGCTGAGCACTCGAGCAAGCCCGGGACCTCTCACCTGATGCTTATACTGGTGCCCTACAGCAATTTCAGAGGCTGCTTGTGCCTGTAGGTGTGTCTTCACCTGGGAACAAGAGAGTTTCACAGCCCAGGCCCCACTGGCCATCTTCCCACCTTAGAGACCCCCTCAGACTTCCTTTTGGTTGTTAAGCAATGGATACCCTTTTAATCTGATAATTATTGTTATTCCCACTTAATAAATTGGTCATGAGACTCTGTGTCGCTTGGCTCCTGTCCCAAGGAACAGATCTCCTAGCACTGCAAGATACCCTACCCCCTCCACATCCTCTTTCTTTGGGCGCTGGGGCTGGGGGGTGGAGAAGTTGGAGAATGGCAGTATTTCCTATGACTTCTTTTAGGCCAGACCTGGGTGCCAGGCCTCTCATGCCAGCTTCCATTCCCAGACCAGAGCTGCTGCCACCTTGACCAGGCTCTGTCAAACTGGCCAAAATTTGCTCACTGGCCCCCAGGACTCATAGGGGTGTGTGTTCACTTGACTTTGGAGTACCTTTTAAAAATTTTTATGTTTTTGAGATAGGTCTCAAGTGATCCTCCCACCTCAACTGCTGTAGCTGGGACTATAGGCATGTGCCATACCTGACTTATGGTGAGTCTGAAAAGGCCCTGAAGGTCACAGTTTGGGAGCAAGACCAGGTTGCTTCTCCAGCAGAACACTGCTTCCTGCTCTCTTAGCTGCACTAAACAGAGCCTAGTTCTAGCAATAAGGAGCTGTGTGACCTTCAGCTGGTTACTTTACCTCTCTGGGCTTTGGGCTCTCAGGTAACTCAAAAGAGCAGACTAAGTAGTTGTAATTATGTGACACTCAGAACTTCCTGATCCCTACACTTGCTGATGAATGTTGCTCAAATTCTTCATCCCCACCTGGAGAAACCCAGCCTCAAAATCAGATAATAACCATAAAGCAATAGCAGCAGTACTTTTAAGTGCTTACAATTTACCAGGATTTACATGTGTTATCTCATTCTCTCTCAATCCTCTCAATCACCACACAGAAAGGGTATTATTCACCTATCCCCACTTTATAGATGTGGCAGCTGAAGCTTAACAATGAGTTGGTTTTCTTTTTTGTTTTCTTTTTTAGTTTATTTACTTTTTTCTTTGAGTCAATCTCACTTTGTAGTTCAGGCTGGCCCTGAGCTCACTATGTAGCCCAGGCAAGCCTCAAACTCAGCAATCCTCCCACCTCTGCTTCCCAAGTGCTGGGATCACAAGTGTGAGCCAGCATGCCTGGCACTGTGGTGTGCAATACTGATTACTGGTGGGCATGAGTCACCATGCCTGGTATTGTGGTATGTGGGTACTGGGGATTGAACACTGGACCTTCCGCTTGCTAGGCAGGCAACCGGAACCATTGAGCTAAATCCCTGGCCCCGTTTTTTAGTGTTCTGAAACAGGGTCTCACTTTGCAGTTCAGGCTGGCCCTGAACTCACTTTGTAGCCCAGGTTAGCCTTGAACTCTTGGCAATCCTCCTACCTCTGCTCCCTGAATGCTGGGATTACAGGTGTGAGCCATCACGGCCAGCTTGGTTTTGGCTTTTTGAGACAAGATCTCCCTGTGTAGTTCAGGCTGGACTTGAAATTATTATATAGCCCAGGCTGGCTTCAAATTTACAGTAATCCTCCTGCTTTACCACCCTGAGTGCTGAGATTACAGGGATAGGCTACCTGGCTGAATGAGTTAATTTTCAGAGACAGAATCTGAATTCTAGAAAGGCTGATTCCAAAGGCTATAATCTTCATCAACATAATTCATTGAGTCCATTGGATGGATGTACACAGGCCAGATAAGAAAGCCCTAAATCCTGCCAATACTTCCTTAATATCTTCCCCTGCTTGCAAGGCAACAGCTACTAATGTCCTTGTGAATCACCGGGCTCCTATTCTATATGAAGGCTCTGTCCCAAAGGCCCCAGGCAAGACCCCTCTTCTTACCATGTAGATGGGGCTTCCCAAATAGGCTCCCATGACCCCAGCCAGGGCCCCAGCTGCTGCGCTTCGGACAGGACTGTGGGTGCCTTCTGCCGTGTGCAGGTAGCCACAAGAGTCAGCCAGGCCGTAGGTGCCCAGTCGGATGCCATTCATCAGGAACTGGTACACCAGTGCAGGGCCCAGGCCCTTCTGCAGGGCTGCCAGGCCATCCACCTTCCCGATGGTGAAGAAGGCATGGAAGACGTTTCGGTAGTGCCGCTGGTAAGTGCCCGGGGCCTGCAGTTCTCCCTGCAACTGCATCCTGGTCTTCACAACCTCTAGGGGATTGGTGAATACACAGGCCCCGCAAGCTGCCAGACCACTCATGAAGAAGTCCATGGTGGGACACCAGTAGCCTCAGAATGAGAGGGTGGAAATCAGGGGAGGACCTCAGCTTCTGCAGTCCAGGCTGCAAGAAGTAGGAATTTAGAGCTCTGGAACCAAGTGTCAGGGTCAAATGTCAAGAAGTCAAGGGTGAGCTGGAATTTGGGAATCAGGAGCTGGCAAAGAGGGAAGAAAGATGAATGAGTACAAGACAGTCTGCCAAGAAGGTTATGACAGGGCTGTTGGGCAAGAGATCTACACTTGATCTTAGCCAAAAGGCCGAGAAGCGATGGGCAAGAGATCTGAAGTTAAAGAAGGGCAGAAGTCAGGAGCTGACAGGTAGGATGCTGGTACTGGCAGGATAGGGATAAGGGAGTAAAGAGGGGAAATGAGGAGCTGGGAGATGAAAGGCGGAGAGGCAGGAAAGAGAAAACCAGTAGGAAGGTAAGGATCCCGGAGAAGATCCGGTAGTGTCTCCGGACAGCAACGACAGCTGGATTTGGAAGGCAGTCGGGACGGGCCGTGATGAGCGTCCCGAGGTAGCTGCCCGAGTCCGGAGGAACTTCAACCTGGGTAGCCTGAGAAGGCCGGGCCGTCACACTCCAGTCCCTGGAGCGCGGCACCAGCAGGGACCCTCGCAGAGGCGCACGCAGCCAAATGCCTCGGCCAATCAGCATCGAGCCGGCGCCGCGGCCAATGGGAGGCGTTCTGGGCGATCCAGCCCCCAGGATCCGCTGAGGCTGTTACCGTACAATTAACTCTCCCTGCACGGGTGTGGGTGCTGGAGGCTGACTCGGGCTCCGGAAGGCTCCCCGGACGCAGAGGTTCAGTCGCTGGCGGGGAGGAGAGGCTGGACCCTGGGTTCGTGGGCCGATGCAGAGGCTGAGAACGGAGATGGCAGTTGAGGTCGTTTGGCTCCCTTCTTTCGCCCTCTATTCCACGTCCTCTTGGTCTAGGGTTGCTTAATTTCACCCGCGCCTCCCCACCCTGGGCGCCGGGAGGGCCCGGAAGCTACAGCCCCGCCCAGGAGAGAGAGACGCACTTGCCCCACCGGCCTTTTCCCTCCCGAGGCAGAATGAAACGTGTGTGTAGGTTCTTGCCCAGGATGTGGTAGATGAGGGCGCCAGGCAGGGAAGCCTGAAGGTCAGCGAGGGACCCTCATCCAGTTCTTCAGCTTTTTTGAGCCTCACTTTCTCATGGAGGAGAGGGCAGGGAAGGGATTTGGATCCCCTCTATGGTCAGGTGTGGGTCAGAGAGCCCGCCAGTACTGAGACCTCCTAATTAATTAATCTGGACTCGCTCTTTCTCATGATTCTGATTAATCGTGGGAAAACTTAAGAGAAACAAGTCTGAGAAAGTAGCAAGGAGTTGAGAAAAAAGGCTTAAAGAAAGGTGGGGGATAAATGGAAAAACAGATGGTATCTCAGGCAGGAAAAAGAGGCAGAGGGCTCCCTTCCTGCTTAGTCTAGATGACTTTGGGCAAATTGCTTAACATCTCAGCACCCTCGCAAAATGATAATGTATTACACACACTCCAGAAGAAATGTCCGATGTGTCTTAAGTGGTCAATAATCGGTTTTCTTGAAAAGTCAGAACTCTGTGCCACTTCCTGACATGCTGGTTTCCCATTTTGTGCGGATCTCTCTCCTCACTTTGCATCTCCTGATTTAGGAAGCAACTCACATCCTGCTATCCTGCTATTGGGTTTGGGGGTCACTGGTTGTGGTTTCTAGATTCTTTCTGTCCTGAACAAAGAATTGGTCAGGACAAGCCCAAATGGCAGCAGAGTTTTATTAAATGTAGTGTTACAGGAAAGAAGAAAAATAATTTTTTTTTCCCTCTAGGTCAGAATCTTACTGTGCAGTGCATACTGGCCTTGAACTCACTTAGCAGCCCAGCTGACCATGAACTCAATTGTAGTCCTGCTTCAGCCTCCCTATTGCTGGAATTATAGGCATTTTCCAACACAACTGGCACAAAATCATACTTTAAAAAAGCAGTGCCAGCACACAAGTTCAGCTGAATTTTTTTTCTTTTCCCAGAAGACAATAAATTTGGGCAATCCTAACTTGCAGGTGAAAATGTGGCCTATTCACAGGTGAAAGAGAACCATTTAGGAGTAAAAAGGGAATAGCTAAATCATTCATAGGTGAAAGGGCCATTATCCCTGGCCACAAATGCTTTTTTTTTTTTTTTTTTTTTTTCTTTTTGAGACAGGGTCTCGCTTTGTAGTTCAGGCTGGCCCTGAGCTCACTATGGTGCCCAGGCAAGCCGCCGCGAACTCAGCAATCCTCCTGTCTCTGCCACCCGAGTGCTGGGATTACAGGCGTGAGCCACCACGTCCGGCACTGTGGTATGCAGTGTTGATTGTTGGTGGGCATGTCTCCACGCCCAGCATTATATGTGGTTACCGGGGATCGAACTCAGGACCTTGCGCTTGCGAGGCAGGCGCCGGAACCACTGAGCCAACCCTCCGGGCCACAAATGCATTTTTTTTAAAAAGCATAAATAAATTGAATGAGGTACCTCATGTCTGTAATCCCAGCACTCGGGAGACAGAGACAGGAGGATTGCCGTGAGTTCAATGCCAGCCTGGGTTATATAGTGAGTTCAGGTCGCTCTACAAAGCGAGGCTCTGTTTCAAAAAAAAACAAACAAAAAAAGCATAAGTATTCCCAGTTCCAAACGGTAGTATGTTTCATTTTCTGGGCACTCTGAGATGTGCACATACTAACTGGTTTCCATGGCATACAGAGATATAGTCCAGGCTTTTATGTACTCAAGGAATAATTGCAGAGTGCTCACCCAGCAGCAAGTGGGAAGCAGCTACTCTTTTTGTTTTGTTTTGTTTTCTGAGATAGGGTCTTGCTATGTAGTTCAGGGTGGCCTTGAACTCACTATGTAGCACATGCTGCCCTCAAACTCCCAGCAATTCTAACATCTCAGCTTTCTGGGTGCTGGAATTACAGATATGCACCACCATGTCTTAATAACTCATTTCTTCAAAAATAATATTTCTCATATGGATATTCCACCATTTGTTTATTGAAAGACATTCATTTATTGAAAGACTCCTTGGTTGTTTCTAGTTTTATGTAATTATGAATAAAGTTGCTATGAATGTTTTGTACACAGGTTTTGTTGTAGACTTTTTTGGTGCTGGTGATTGAACTAAGGGCCTTGCACATACCAAGCACGCGCGGTCTTCTGTTAGGGACCAGCCACGATATGTGTAGGTTGGTGGGGTCCAGACCACAGTTCCAATGTCCAGTGTTGATTTGTCTCAGAAACAATGAAATGTGTAAAATGTTACACAATTCCTGGTTGTGTGGGAAAGCGGTAATTACAGTGCTCCTCAGACAAGATAGCATCCGCTGAGGGCAATACAAAATGCAGGCATCCAGGTATGGAGAAGAACCTTAACTTGTTCTCTTTGAGATGCTAACTTGTGTCCTGTCTTGCTGCCCTAATCTCACTGCAGTTGCTGCTCCTGGAAAAATGTACTCTCCCCTCCCCTGAGTTTATTGAGAAATAATAAAAGCAGGTCAACTGTGGAGTTCAACGAATCTGTTCACTAGGGTCAGTCTGTCCACTAGGTCCCTGAGCCCTTGGCATCTTGAATATTGTCTCTATCTCTTTCTTTTAGTCCCTGTCATCTTCCCTATAGGTATTTGGGGGTCTGATCAATCCCCAACAATCTTCCACTAGCTACACCTGTATCCCCTAGCTATTAGATTTTACACTGACTGGGTTTTCACATGTCCAGGGGTGTACAGCAAGCCAGCGCTCTGCTGGAAAACACAGCTTTCAGCAATCATAAACCCCACGTCAATAAAGAATTAAAGAAGTAGAGTTTAATATTTTAAAAAAGATGATGTGGGCCAGAGGGTTAGCTCAGTGGTTCCGGCGCCTGCCTTGCAAGCGCAAGGTCCTGAGTTCAATCCCTGATAACCACATACAATGCTGGGCGTGGAGATTCACACCCACCAGCAATCGATACCACCTACCACAGTGCCGGGCGTGGTGGCTCATGCCTGTGATCCCAGCACTTGGGAGGCAGAGACAGGAGGATAGCTGAGTTTGAGCCTTGCCTGGCCTTCATAGTGAGCTCAGGGCCAGCCTGAACTACAAAGTGAGACCCTGTCTCAAAAGAAAAAAAGAAAAGAGGGTAAAGCTCAAAATATCAACTTTCTTTTTTTAGAAATTGAATTCTTGGGCCGGAGATTTAGCTCAGTGGTTCTGGTGCCTGCCTTGCAAGCACAAAGTTCTGAGTTTGATCCCGGTAACCACATACAATGCTGGGCGTGGTGACTCACGCCTACCAACAATCAACCAGCAATCAGCACCACATACCACAGTGCCGGCGTGGTGGCTCACGCCTGTCATCCCAGCACTCGAGAGGCAGAGACAGGACTATTGCTGAGTTCGAGGCTTGCCTGGGGTACATAGTGAGCTCAGGGCCAGCCTGAACTACAAAGTGAGACCCTGTCTCAAAAAAAAAAAAAATTGAATTCTTTACTGACACACACACACACACACACACACACATCATGATCACATTCAACATTGAGAATTTGTACCAATATAGGACATGACTTAATTATTTTTTCACATTCCCCTGCCCACCCTATAACCCCTGCCCCTATATACATATGCTTTGTTTCCTTTTTTTACCATTACATTTTTTCTTTCCCCTTGTTACTTACCCCTACCCACCTTTTCCCTTGGGATCTTTTCTTTTACTTTTTCTTTTGAGACAAGGTCTCGCTTTGTAGTTCAGGTTGGCCTTGAGCTCACTATGTAGCCCAGGCAAACCTTGAACTCAGAAATCCTCCTGCCTCTGTGTCCGAGTGCTGGGATTACAGGTGTGAGCCAACACACCCGGTACTGTGGTATGTGGAATTGATTGCTGGTGGGCATGAGTCATTACCCAGCATTGTATGTGGTTACCAGGATCGAACTCAGGACCTTGTGCTTGCGGGGCAGGCGCCGGAACCACTGAGTTAAATCTCCAGCCCCCTTGGGATATTTTCTATCTCACAGTATCTATCATGCTTTCTAGAATTTATTTACATCTTTAGATTCTCATACCAGAGAAAAGATATGGTATTTACACTTCTGTGACCTATTTATTGCACTTATGTATGTCTTCAAGGTACATCTATTTGAGTATAAATGGCTCAAACTTATCATTCATCATGGCAGAGTAATACTCCATTTTATACAAAAACCACATCTTCTTTATCCAGTCTCCAGTTGATGGGCATTTGGGTTGTTTCTAAGATTTAGCTGTCACAAACCAAGCTGCTATGAACATGGGTACACACGTGTTGCTGTGATATGAATCTTTCAATTATTTTGTGTATATCCATCCCTAGCAGCATCAAGTGGGACATCTAATCCTAGTTTTTTGAGGAATCTCCACATTGGTTGCACCAGTCTACATTTCCACCAACAGTGGAGAAGAGTTCCTTCTGCCCTGCAGCTTCACCAGCATTTGTTGCTGGTTAATTTTTTTTTTTTTTTTTTTTTTTTAGACAGGGTCTCACTTTGTATTTCAGGCTGGCCCTCAGCTCACTATGCAGCCCAGGCAAGCCTGGAACTCAGCAATCCTCCTGCCTCTGCCTCCTGAGTGCTGGGATTACAGGCATGAGCCACCATGCCCAGCACTGTGATATGTGGTATTGATGGTTGGTGGGTGTGAGTCACCATGCCCAGCATTGTATGTGGTTACTGGGATTGAACTCAGAGCCTTGCACTTGCGAGGCAGGTGCTGGAACCACTGAGCTAAATCTCTGGCCCCTGTTGCTGGTTAATTTTAAGAGAGCAGCCATTCTCTGTGGAGTGAGATAGAATTTCAATGTTGTTTTCATGTGTATCTCTCAAATGACCAGTGATGTTGAGCATTTCGTCTTCTTAGCTTTTACTTCTTCTAATGAAAAGTGTCTGTTCATTTCAGATGTCCATTTTTGAACTGGGTCTTTAAGTGGGGGGGCTGATTTTATATTTTTATAATTTTTATATTTTATATTTTAATATTTTAGATAGCCCTTTGTCTGAGAAACAGCTGGTAAAATTTTTTTCCCATATAGTTGGCTGTCTTTTCGCTCTGCTCGTGGTTTGTTTTGCTGTGTAGAAGTGTTTTTTTTTTTTTGAGACAGAGTCTCACTTTGTAGTTCAGGTTGGCCCTGAGCTCACTATGTAGCCCAGGCTAGGCTCAAACTCACAGCAATCCTCCTGCTTCTGCCTCTCAAGTGCTGGGATTACAGGTGTGAGTTACCATGTCCAGCACTGTGATAGGTGGTACTGGAGACTGAATTTGCGTTTGCAAGGGCGGCACCAGAACCACTGAGCTAAAACCTGGCAGAAGCTTTTTTAATAGGATGAGATCCCATTTGTTGATTCCTTCTGCTAGTTCTCATGCTATAGAGGTTTTGTTCATAAAGTCTTTCTCTAAGTCAGTGTCTCCAAGAGTTCTACCTAGCCTGTTTTGCAGCAGGTTTAGTGTTTCTGTTTTAATGTTTAGGTTTCTACAAAATGTCAACTTTCTACAGAGAACTCCCAGTTCAGTTTTTTTCAGAGTATTTGCTGAGATTAGAAGAAATTCAGCCGTAGGTTTGGAATCTGTACTGAAACTACATGTGGAATGAGGACAATATTGTGCCAATTCAATTGATTTGCTGTTGCATTTGACTACTGTGTGTCTAATATGCACGATTATAAGCAGAGCAGTGCAACTAGTTTTTGGAATAACCCTGATTGTGTTACAGTGTCAGGCCCAGTGTTTCACTTTTCTTTCTCCTTTAGTACTTGGGTTTCCTCCTCTTCAGTAAAGTCATTTTTTTTTTTTTTTGAGACAGGGTCTCACTTTGTAGTTTAAACTGGCCCTGAGCTCACTATGTAGCCCAGGCAAGCCTCGAACTCAGCAATCCTCCTGTCTCTGCCTCCCGAGGGCTGGGATTACAGGCGTGAGCCACCACGCCCGGCACTGTGGTATGTGGTATTGATTGCTGGTAGGCGTGAGTCTCCACACCCAGCATTCTATGTGGTTACTGGGGATTGAACCCAGGACCTTGTGCTTGCAAGGCAGGCCCCGGAACCACTGAGCTAACCCTCCGGCCCAGTAAAGTCATTTTTGACATTAAATGTCTTGCGAATCTCCTCAGGAGTTTTCCCCTTGATCATATTGGCAACAGTCTTGCATGTAACATCAAGCAAACCTTTGATGTCTAGGTAGTTTGCTGCCAGAGTAAGTTCAAAAAGAGTTCCTGGGTCAACTTTCAGTAATTTACCATCCCGAACAGGGAAGTCCTCTGTTCTCTTCCTTGTTCTCATCATCCTGAGGAGGTGGAATGTCATCCTTGTGGTGGGTGCACCACTGAATGGCTATTGTTTAAAAAGTATCACTGCATTAACATTTGGTAGAGGAACTGGGTCACTATCTCCTTCATCATCCATTCCCAAATCTTCCAGCATGGTCTTGTCACAGTTTGCTTGGCAATTGCAACATCAACTTCAAATATTTCTCCATCAGAACTCTGCAATTTAATTGAAGGCATGGTGCTCAGTCTGTAAGAGGACTGCGGGCCTGAGGTGGGCAGGAGCAGGAAGATATCCTCAGATGCAGGAGGGTGGCAGTGGACCATTTAAATATATTTTAAAGTTAGAATTTAAAAAATTGTATTTGAGCTGAGCTTGATGGCTCACGCCTGTAATCCCAGCACTCAGGAGGCAGAGGCATGAAGATTGCTGAGTTTGAGGCTCACCTGGGCTACACAGTGAGTTCAAGGCTAGCCTGAACTGCAAAGTGAGATCCTGTCTCAAAAAAAAAAAATTGTGGGCCGGAGGGTTAGCTCAGTGGTTCCGGAGCCTGCCTCGCAAACGCAAGGACCTGAGTTCGATCCCTGGTTACCACATATAATGCTGGGCGTGGTGGCTCACGCCTGTAATCCCAGCACTCGGGAGGCAGGGACAGGAGGATTGCTGAGTTCGCGGCAGCTTGCCTGGGCACCATAGTGAGCTCAGGGCCAGCCTGAACTACAAAGCGAGACCCTGTCTCCAAAAAGCAAAAAAAAAAAAAAAATTGTACTTGAGAGAAAAACTGCAATTTAAGAACAAGCCTGGTTTATTATTATTTATTATTATTTTTTTCCTTCTCCCAAAACAGCAAATTTGGGTAACTCCCTTGCAGCTACAAAGAGGTCTTCCCATTCCCCTTCACTTCCTTTTGCACCTATGCAGGGACCATCTTTTAGGCATTTCCCATAGAAACAGCTCACTAGGGATGGGCCATCCTCTCCTACCCCTAAGATTGAGACTAAAACTATGGAAGTCCAGAGATTTCTGCCTTCCAAAACATATGAAAGATCCCTAGTTCCCAACTATATTGTGCCTCATTTCTCTGAGCACCTTCATTTCGATTTTGAGTGCACCCTACTTTTCCTTCTAATAAATCTTTCATCTGTCTCTTGCTGAAATTCTTCTACACTCTAAGAGTCAGTGAAACTACATGCTTAATTTAAAGGAGTGGGCTAATTTCCTTATTTTAGCCTTGGGGACCCTCAGACCCAGCCTGTGACAAGTGGCTATTCTGCCAGGCAGGTGGCTGCTATACTGAACTAAGTCCCCAGCCCACTTTTTGTGTGTGTGTGGTACTGGGAATTGAACTCAGGACCTTGAGCTTGGCCTGCAGGTGTGGTGCCAACAAGCAGCTACTCTGGATGTGTATGGAGCATGGGAAAGTGAATACTCCTGGATGCTTGTCTGCAGTATCTTTTATGGGGATTCTTCTTCCCAGGTAGGTTCCTGGAATATAATGGGTTCCCCAGGTGTCTTTGATCCTAACCTTGCATTTCATCTGGCCTTATAACTTTTGCTTGTCCTTTGGTGGTAGATAAAAATACAGGTGGAGGCCTTATGGAAGGAAAATTTAGGTTTAAAGATTAAGTAAAGGGGAAGCGTGTGATTCTTACATTTATTTGTTATTGAGACCAGGTCTTGCCATGTTCAGGATGGTTTTGCGATCCTGCCTCAATCTTCTGACTGCTAGGATAACCGGTGTCCACCACCATCCCAGGTTCAATTCTTACATTAATTGTGGTAGGACCTCCTGGCTAGGATTAGAGTGTAGTATGAAGTATGTATGAAACAGGCCCCCCCCCATAATTGGCTACATTGTGTTTGGAGCTGTACTGAAGCCTACATGACCACAGGAATGGGTTGAATGGCCTGCAGGCTAGTACGAGATTCGCTGCCAATGGCTGCTGTAGGGATCTAAGCCCTGATTTGTGAAGCTCCAGGGCTTCTAAGTGAGATAACATCAAGGACCAATAGAGAATCCTGTGGTTCTGAATCACATTCCATTTCTACAGCTACCCTTCATTTAATTGTTTTAGTAGTTTACTAGTTATCCATGCCCTATTTTTGGTCTGTTCTGTTCCTTTTGGAACAATGTCAGTTGATATTACCAAATACACCACCTATCCCCTAACTATTCTAACCCATGCTGTGTAATCAATAAATACTGATGGTCCTGGTTGCTTGGGGTCTTTACTACATGCTTGTCATGGTCCATCCTAGTTCCCCGCTTTCTATTTAAGTCTTGTTTCTATATTTTTCCTTTGCCTTGCATCATATAGCCATCTTGATCAGACTTCATCATGTTGCCTGGGACCTTCTTGGGCCTTATTTCTTCTCTTTCTTTGCCTTTGTCTTTCTAATTGGTTGAGTTTAGCTGCAAAGACAGAAACTGTCTTTAGAAGGATTCTCTGTTAATTTTGG
>PVIC010010929.1:26312-42624 GCA_004025085.1 Thryonomys swinderianus
TCAGGCTGGCCCTGAGCTCACTATGGTGCCCAGGCAAGCCGCCGTGAACTCAGCAATCCTCCCGTCTCTGCCTCCTGAGTGCTGGGATTACAGGCGTGAGCCACCACACCCAGCATTATATGTGGTAACCGGGGATCGAACTCAGGTCCTTACGCTTGCAAGGCAGGCGCCGGAACCACTGAGCTAACCCTCCGGCCCATCTCTGTTAATTTTGAATAGAGCTCTAGCCCAGTGTGGTGGCTCATGCCTGTAATCCCAGCACTTGGGAGACAGAGACAGAAGTTTGAGGCCAGCCTGGGCTACATAGTGAATTTGAGGCCAGCATGAACTACAAAGCCAGACCCTGTCTCAGAAAGCTAAAATAAAATTGAATAGAGCTCAATGAGGCCTTCATCCTATCTTTTCCCCACCTATGGGGCCCCCTATTCCTACAACTAGGTAAATACCTGTGGTACAATTGCTGCATTGTATGATCAGACCATGTTTGGCTACCAGTCTGAAACTTGTGGCTTTTTTTTTTAATTGAATTTTTTTTTTTTTTGAGACAGGGTCTCGCTTTGTAATTCAGGCTGGCTCTGAGCTCACTATGTAGCCCAGGCAAACCTCGAACTCAGCAATCCTCCTGCCTCTGCCTCCCGAGTGCTGAGATTACAGGTGTGAGCCACCACGCCCGGCACTATTTTTTTTTTTTTTTTTGAGACAGGGTCTTGCTTTGTAGTTCAGGCTGGCCCTGAGCTCACTATACCAAGTGAGGCTTCTGCCTCCCAAGTGCTGGGATTACAGGCATGAGCCATCACACCCAGCAATGTGGGGTGTGATACTGATTGCTGGTGGGTGTGAGTCATCATGTCCAGTATTGCTGCATGTGGTTACTGGGATTATGGTTACCAGGGACCTTGCACTTGCTAGTCAGGCGCTGGAACCACTGAACTAAATCTCCAGCCCTTTAACTGATTTTATTGTTACTTTTTTTTTTTTTTGAGACAGGGTCTTGCTTTGTAGTTCAGGCTGGCACTGAGCTCACTATGGAGCCCAGGCAAGCCTCGAACTCAGCAATCCTCTGTCTCTGCCTCCCGAGTGCTGGGATTACAGGCATGAGCCACCACGCCTAGCACTGTGATATGTAGTATTGATTGCTGGTGGACGTGAGTCTCCACGCCTAGCATTGTATGTGGTTACTGGGGATGGAACTCAGGACCTTGCACTTGCAAGGCAGGCGCCGGAACCACTGAGCAACCCTCCGGCCCTTTCTTTCTTTCTTAATACAAGATTTAACTATGTATTTCAGGCTTGCCTTGTAGCCCAGGCTAGCATTGATCTCACACTGATTCTCCTGCTTTACCTTCCTAAGTGCTAAAATTATAGGGATGCTTCCTTACATCTACATCATTTAAGAGTTCTTTGAATATTTTAGATACAAGGTCTTCACCAGATTTTTTTTTCTTGAGACAGGGTCTTATTATGTAGTTCAAGCTTATCTTGAACTCAATAGGTAGCCCAGCCTGGCCCCGAATTCATGGCAGTCCTACGCCAGAGATTTAGCTCAGTGGTTCTGGCACCTGCCTAGCAAGTGCAAGGTCCCTGGTTAGATCCCGGTAACCACATATAACAATACAAGGAGTGATGATTCATGCCCACCAACAATCAGTACCACACACCACAATGCTGGGTGTGGTGGCTCATGCCTGTCATCCCAGCATTTGGGAGGCAGAGACAGGAGGATTGCTGAGTTTGAGGTTTGCCTGAACTGCAAAACCAGACCCTGTCTCAAAAAAAAAAAAAATCATGGCAATTGCTGGGATTATAGGCATGTGCCACCACACCCAAGAAGATGCATATTTTGAAAATATATTCTACAAATCTATGGCTTATCTTCTCATTCTAACATTGTTTTTGTTTATTTGTTTTGCAGCTCTAGGAATCAAATTCAAACATATTGGGATTTTGTGTGTAAATTATATTATAAAATTCAACTTGTCAAATTTTCTTTCTTGGATCATGCCTGTGATATTGTACATAAAATTTTTACTCCAAATCCACTGTCATTTAGATTTATTTACATTTTCTCCTATTATATTTTACTTTTTTTTTTTTTTTTTGCTTTTTGAGACAGGGTCTTGCTTTGTAGTTCAGGCTGGCCCTGAGCTCACTATGGTGCCCAGGCAAGCCGCCGTGAACTCAGCAATCCTCCTGTCTCTGCCTCCTGAGTGCTGGGATTACAGGCGTGAGCCACCACGTCCGGCATTGTATAGTTTACATTTTTATGTTTGGGTTTTTTTGCTTTTTTGTTTGTCTATTTGAGACAGGGTCTTGCTTTGTAGTTCAGGCTGGCCTTGAACTCACAGCAATCCTCCTGCCTCTGCCTCTTGAGTGTTGGGATTACAGGCGTGAGCCATCAATCCAGCTGTTTTGAAAGAGGGTATCATTATGTAACTCAGGCTGGCCTTGAACTCACTGTCTAGTTTAGATTGCTGTGGAACTCAGGGAAATCCTCTTTGACTCGACATCCCAAGAGCTAGGATCACAAACATATATGCCACACCCTATATTTAGATCTTTGAAATATCTTCAGTTAAATTTTATGGATGATGTGAAAGGTCTTTCTTGTTTATTTTCCTCTTTCATTTCTTTCTTTCTTCCTTTTTTTTTTTTAAACAGGGTCTCTATTTAGTTCAGTTGAGCTCAAACTTGCAATGTGTCTTCCTGTCTCAGCTTCCGGAGTATGCCATCATGTGTGACTTTATTTTCTTCTGAGGATTGAGCCTATGTGGCCTTGGTGCTGAGCTACATTCTTGAATTTATAACTTTCCATCAGTTTTGGGTTGCTGGGATCACAGGTGTGCACCTCTATCCTTGACTATGTCAGCTTCTTTTCTTTTTTCCTTTTTGACCATTTGTAGTACATAATGAATGATTCTATTCATCATGGGGAGTTGATACATTTACATGATATAATTAATTCTTCTTTATCCTCTTCCTCTTATCTCCCTGTAGTTTCTTTTCTCTTTCTGTGGATATGGGTATCTAATTTCAATAGCATTATTTGTTCATTCATTCACTCATTTGTGATATGGGGATTGAAGCCAGGAAGCACTAAGATATACCCTCATCCCTTTTTATTTCACACACTCCCACTAGGAATCAAACTCAGGACCTGTGGTTGCCAGGCAGGCACAATGCCACAAAGCTACCTTCCTGGTCCACGCCCAGGGATTTTTATGTTTGTTTTGAGACAGAGTCTCAAAGTTAGTGTTCAGTTTCACTAATTTTTCTGGCCTGGCTTCTAACTTGGCCATCTTCTTGTTTCAGTCTCCCATGGACCTGGATTTGCTGTCCTAGCTCAGTACAATTTATTTTATTTTATTTATTTATTTTGAGACAGGGTCTTGCTTTGTAGTTCAGGCTGTGCCTGAGCTCATTCTGTAGCCCAGGCAAGGCTTGAACTCACAGCAATCCTCCTGTCTCTGCCTCCCGAGTGCTGGGATGACAGGTGTGATCCATCATGCCCAGCACTGTGGTATGTGGTACTGACTGCTGGTGGGCTTGAGTTACCATGCCTCTTATTGTTGCATGTGGTGATGGGAGATAGAGCTAAGGACCTTGTGCTTGCTAGGCAGGTGTTGGAACCACTGAGCTAAATCTTTGGCCCTGTTTGTTTGTTTTTTAAGATTGGTCTTGCTATGTAACTCAGACTGGCCTTGAGTTTACTACATCGCCCAAAGTGGCCTTGAGCTTGCCAGTTATCCTCCTTTCTCAGGCCCAACACAATTTATTTTAAAATATGATCCTTTCTCCAGTGAAGTACCTTGGGTCTTTTGTCAAAAATCAATTGAAAAAAAGAAAAAAATCAATTGAATCTGAACTAGGCATGGTGGCACATGTCTGTAGGTGTCAGCGCTTGGGAGACTGAGACAGGATGATCACTGTGAGTTTGGGGCTAGTAGAGGGACTATTTCAAAAAACAAAACAAACAAGTGCTGGGCGTGGTGGCTCACGCTTGTAATCCCAGCACTCCGGAGGCAGAGACAGGAGGACTGCTGAGTTTGAGGCTTGCCTGGGCTACATAGTGAGCTCAGGGCCAGCCTGAACTACAAAGTGAGACCCTGTCTCAAAAAACAAAACAAACAACTCCCTCCAAAACCTCAACAAACAAAACAAAATCAATTCAGTTTTAGGTGGGAGATTCACTTGAGCTCAGGTGTTTTATTTTTTTAATTTTTAATTTTAGTTTTTGGTATTAGAAATCAAATTTGGGGCCTTGCATTACACTGTACCACTGAGCTATATTCCCAGCAAGCCCAGGGTGTTTTAGAACCATCCTGGGCAACATAGTGATATCCTTTCTTCCTTCCTTCTTTTTCTTTTTTTTTTTTTTTGAGACAGGGTCTCACTTTGTAGTTCAGGCTAGCCCTGAGCTCACTATGTAGCCCTGGCAAGCCTCAAACTCAGCAATCCTCCTGTCTCTGCCTCCTGAGTGCTGGGATGACAGGTGTGAGCCACCTTGTCTGGCACTGTGGTATGTGGTATTGATTTGCTAGTGGGCGTGAGTCACCACGCCCAGCACTGTATGTGGTTACTGGGGATAGAACTCACCCAGGACCTTGTACTTGTGAAGCAGGCGCTGGAACCACTGAGCTAAATCCTTTCTTTCTTTCTTTCTTTCTTTCTTTCTTTCTTTCTTTCTTTCTTTCTTTCTTTCTTTCTTTCTTTCTTTCTTTCTTTCTTTCTTTCTTTCTTTCTTTCTTTCCTTCCTTCCTTTCTTTCCCTCTCACTCTCTCTCTTTCTTTTTCTTCTCCCTCCTTCCTTCCCTCTTTTTTTTTTTTTTTCCGAGGTAGGGTCTTGGTATATATTTCAGGCTGGCCTTGAGCTCTCTATGTAGCTGAGGCTGGCCTCAAACTCAGGTGAGCCTCATGCCTCAATTTTTTTTTTTTGCTTTTTGGAGACAGGGTCTTGCTTTGTAGTTCAGGCTGGCCCTGAGCTCACTATGGTGCCCAGGCAAGCCGCCGCGAACTCAGCAATCCTCCTGTCTCTGCCTCCCGAGTGCTGGGATTACAGGCGTGAGCCACCACGCCCAGCATTATATGTGGTAACTGGGGATCGAACTCAGGTCCTTTTGCTTGCGAGGCAGGCGCCGGAACCACTGAGCTAACCCTCCGGCCCCATGCCTCAATTTTTATGGAGCTAGGATTACAGGCACAAACCACCATGCTCAGCTTTGATATCCTGTTTCAAAGAGAAAAAAAAAGTCAGTTGACTTTCATGTGGAATTTTTTCCAATTTCTGTTCTATTGACTATGAGTTTATTTTTGGAACAATGTCATTCTGACCAGATTATTGTGAGCTGTTATATTTTCATGGGTGCTGATATCCTCTGACAGATTTGAGAGGAGTTGGAGGGGAGCATAAAAGACCTCAGTCCTCTGGGAAAAGTGATTACCACGGAGAGGGAGGGTATTAGGCTGTGTCTTTCACAACTCTGCCCAAGTGGTGTAGATGCTGATGGGTCCATTTTGGCCGCCAGAACCAGCTTGTGAAGTACTCAGACTCCATCTGGTGGCTATCCTATAGAATCTTCTGTTTCTGTCAGCGTGATCAGAATCTGTGGATTCCTACAGTGGGCACCTTTTCCTTATCATCCCTTTCTTACTGCCCAGGTGTTCATGATCCAGGAAGAACTCTACTGGACCTCAAGGTCCTGGCCCTACCAGAGGCCAGCTGGACTCAACGTTTCCTTCATCATGAGCTCCCCTTGTCAGAGATATTTTGTTGTCATGACAGAAAGCTTGAGTCCACAGCAGAAATCTGCAGATACAGAACTGACTTCAGGCTGACAGGATCTAGCTCTCAAAGGTGTTTGTCCACCTTTCCCCTATATTGGTTTTATTCTCATGCCTCCTCATTGATGGCCACCAGCAGCTCCAGGCCTGTGCTCTACCAGTTTGGCATCCCTACTGGAAAGAGCACTTTTTGGTTATGTTTTGCTACATGAAGGGACTGGCACTGTAGCTCTAGTGGTAGATTACCTCCTTAGCATATGTGATGCCCTGGGTTTGATCCCCAGCACCTTTGTGCACAAGCAGCTTGAGGGTTCTGTGGCTCAGCTCAGATGGTAATCCCGAATCAGGAAAGTGCAGCTCTGTTATCGGTTCTTGAGCACCGACAGCCCCTTGGCCCTTAGCACTACAGCTCTAGTCGTGCTCTAGGGAATGACATGTAACAGGCTCGAGCAGGAGGCAACATAGTGGTTTGAGGACTGGGAAGTGCGAGGGGTTCTGATCACCTTGCTGGGTCTTGCCACCCTTGGCTCTGCCTCTCTCAGGTCTGCAGCACATTTCTTCCCCTACTGAGTGTAGGGTTTTTCTCCATTTATGGGAAAAGGAAGCAAAGAACAAATGGCTCCAGACATGAGTGCATTTACTTTACATTATTCCTGCCTTGTGAGTCTGGAAGAACGTTTCTTTTTTCCAGAAGGCTAGAAACTTTTCTTTTCCCAGGAGGCTGTCTTGATTTGCTTCTTCCAGGATGCTTACTTTCTTGGTGATTTATTTTTTATTTTTTATTTTTTTTTGCAGCACTGGGGAATCAAACTCTGGCCCTTGAGCGTCCAAGATTGGAGCAGTACCACTTGAGCTAAATCCCCAGCTCAGGATGCTTACTTTCTAATGTGAAAAAATAATTCTTTGGTTTGTGTCTAGATGTCTCCCCCAAAACTTCATGTGTTCCTAGGTGGGTTTTTTAAAAAAAATCTGGCTGGGGGCCAGAGATTTAGCTCAGTGGTTCCAGTGCCTGCCTGGCAAGCGCAGGGCCCTGAGTTCCATCCCGGTAACCACATACAATGCTGGGTGTGGTGACTCACACCCACCAGCAATCAGTACCACATACCACAATGCTGGGTGTGGTGGCTCACACCTGTAATCCCAGCACTCAGGAGGAAGAGACAGGAGGACTGCTGAGTTCCAGGCTTGCCTGGGCTACATAGTGAGCTCAGGGCCAGCCTGAACTACAAAGTGAGACCCTGTCTCAAAAAAAAAAAAAAAATGCTAAGATCCTTTGCTTGCTTTGCTGTCTTCTGCCCTTCATGAACATGTCTACCATGCCGCCCTGCCTTGGAGCCAACTGATTATGGACTGAAACATCTATAAACTGTGAGCCAAACAAACCTTTCCTCTCTTAACTTTGGGTGTCAAGTATTTTGTCTCAGCAACAAGAAAAGTAATGAAGACAATGATTTACTGTTAACATAGCATATGGACATTATAGGGTTTAATTGCAGTAGGAAAAAAGAGAGGCTAGATACGTGGTATGAGACTGTTTATGTATTTTATACTGCTATGTACTGAACAGATAGACTCACACATGCTAGCCATGTGCTCTACCACTGAGCTATATTCCCAGATACTATTTCCTTACTTCTCCCTCACCCTCGCCCTCATTCTCCCTCCCTCTATCTCTGCCTCCCCCCTTTGGTGACAGCATCTCTGTATGTTGCCTGGCTAGTCTTGAACTCTTAGATTCAAGTGGTCCACCTGTCTCAGATGCATACAGCACTAGGGACTATAGGCAAACAATACAGTCCTGGTTATGGATTACAATTTTAGAGTGTTTGAGGAAGGCCTCGTTGGAAGAGTGAAGGTGAAAGAATTGTCTGTGAGGATGTTCTAGGAAAGAGTTTGCTAAGCAAAGAGCATAAATAGTGCAAAGGCCTTGAGGAGGAATGTGGCTAACAGAAGTTAGGGAGAAGGGTAGATTTTATAGGCTGTTATTGAGGACTTTTACTTTGAGAAAAATAGAATATTTAAAAAATATTACTGGGGCCAGAGATTTAGCTCAGTTGTTCCGGCGTCTCCCCTAGCAAATGCAAGGTCTCCTGGTTCAATCCCTGGTAACCACATACCACAATGCTGGGCGTGGTGGCTTACTTCTATAATCTCAACACTGAGAGGCAGAGGCAGGAGGATTGCTGAGTTCGAGGCTTGCCTGGGTTACATAGTGAGCTCAGGGCCAGCCTGTACTACAAAGCGAGACCCTGTCTCAAAAAAAAAAAAAAAAAAAAGAATGGTGAGTGGCTGGGGTCCCAGAAATTGTTATGCCCACTTGGAGAAGGCAGTTCTCAGCTGCCTCTCCCTACCTCCTAAACCTTGCCCTCCCTCTACACACACACACACACACACACACACACACACACACACACACACACACGGTCACACACGCACACAAACGCTGACACAATGGCCGGGTGGGGCTGAGGAACGGGCTTCCTCTGTGGAGATCACAATCTGGGCCCTGGGTTCCCGTCCCAGGAACACAGGGACAGATGACTGGAGACTGCCGACTGCATTTCTTGCTCCAAGGGGTAGCTAGGACAGACTGAAAATAGAAACGGCTTCCAAAAAAGATAAAGGTAAGTCCATGGGGAGCTGCTAGAGAGTTGGGGAGGAAGCAGACTTAGGGGTTCCTTGATATGAAACAGGGTCGGAAGCTAAAGAGACAGGCAGTAGTGTAAAGAAGGGAGAGATGGCCGGACGGTCCACGGAAGGACGCACACACTGACCCTTAGCTGAGGTAGAGGAATGAAGACAGGCCCATGCCACCCTGCTGGGCCTGCACCGTTCCAGCGCCACCGCCCCACCCCCAGGCAACCCCAGTCCTGTCACCCAGGAATGCTGAAGGAAGGTGCCTATGCAGAGCGGCCCTCTCCTTCGCCTCTGACACCCTGGATATCAGGCCCCTCTCACCTCCCAGGGCCCCGGTGTGCGCATGTGGAGTGTGCTGTGGTTGGGGGTGGGTGTCCGGTTGGGAAGAGGATCCGATTCCTGTTTCCTGCCCCTACTCACTCAGCCCTGGGAGGTGACTGAGAGTGGAGGGAACTCAAGGGTGAGTGCTTGGGCCCCACTACCTGGGCCCTGCCAGGACCTGAGCAGAGGGTGGGAAAGGAAGTAAACACAGGTAACTAAAGGGAGGGGGTGGGGGCTCTTTGGTGGGAGGAGGGCCCGGGAGGAGCTGGGCAGCTGTTGAGGCCACTGTGAGGATCACCTCACCAAGTGGCTTCCTGCCAGAATGTGGAGGCCACTGAGCTGCAAGTCTCAGAGTCCACAGCCCCTCCCCCTCCCTACATCATCTTTCAAGAACCTACTCTGGGGTCTGAGGGTTGTGACTTCTGCTGACTCCTGAAGGGAATTTGGGGCTCCCCTCATCCCAGCTTTGACCCTTTTCCTATCCAGACAGCAGCCTTCTTCCTTGGAAGAAGAGAAGCCTAGGCTCTATAGTCTTGATCCCTAGCCAGTGTCCTGGTCTCTGGCCACCTCTGGCCACCTCCCTGGGCATCCTGACAGGACCCAGCCCTCCCCTGGAGACTCTCTCTTTGTCTAGACCTAGAGCCAGGTAGGGATGAAGGGATGGCGGACAGAAGACCCTGTGCTGTGGCCTCCCAGTCTCTTGGGGTCAGAGGCTCCAGGAATCTCCATGGCAGGAAAAGGAGACTAAAAATAATCCGGAAAGGGAGAGTCCAGAGAGAGGAACTGGGAAATGGGGGGCGGGGGCTGGTGGGAGCAGGGAAAGAGTGATACATTCCTCACAGCCCAAGCACAGACACACACACACACACATGCATGGACACACCTTACACACTCCACCCAGAAGGCACAGAACTCACACATACCCTTATACTCCCATCCCCACACTGATACCACACACTTCTTTACAGGCCCCCACACACTGTCTGCTCTCCTGCTACATACCCATCCCGTCAGCACACGGAGTGTACTTACCATGCACCATAGAACCCTTATTTATACAGCACTACCTATAGCACACACTTACCCCACATCAAATCTCTACAGCACTAGGGACTCACAGCTCTTGAGGTCTATACTGGTGACTGTCTGGTAAACTGAGTCCCTCATTCTACATTTCACTGATTCTCTGGTGTCTCTGCTTCCACTAACTTGTCCTCCTGGCCTGGTCTCTCTTTTTTTTTTTTTTTTGAGACAGGGTCTCACTTTGTAGTTCAGGCTGGCCCTGAGCTCACTGTGTAGCCCAGGCAAGCCTCAAACTCAGCAATCCTCCTGTCTGTGCCTCCTGAGTGCAGGGGTTACAGGTGTGAGACACCACGCCCAGCATTGTACTGGGATCGAATTTGACCTTGCGCTTGCGAGGCAGGCGCTGGAACTACTGAGCTATATCTCCGGCCTAGGCCTGGTCTCTTCTTGGTTGACTGTAGCAGCAGAAATCAAAAGAAGAGTGAAGCTGGGTGTAGTGGTACACACCTGCAGTCTTAGCTACTTGGGAGGCTGAGGGAACGAGGATTTCTTTTTTTGGTACCTGGAATCAAACTCAGGGCCTTTCACTTGTCAGGCAGGTACCCTACCACTGAGCTACATTCCTGGCTTAGGAAGATCTTGAGTTAGCAGGTAGCCTGGGAAACATAGGGAAAACCTGTCTCAAAATAAAAATGGCTGGGGATGTGGTTCAGTGGTAGAGGGCCCTTGGGTTTTAGCACCCCTGGGTTCCATCTCGGCAGTACCACACACACACACACACACACACACACACACACACACACACACACACACACACACACACGAGTAAAGGATGGAGGGCCCAGAAGGTCCACTGGCCAAATGGGAAAGACAGGTAAGAGGTGGGGAGGACAATGCAAATGAAACGGAAGGTGGGATGAGCCAGTCTTCCCTCCTGACCCAAAAGTCATGCATTCATACGTCCCGGTGCACCGCACCCACAGGGGACACTAAGGAGCTCTCTCTCCCTCCACCCTTCTCAGGGGATGACTCCAGCAGAACACCCCACCCCTTTGAAGAGCTCAGAGGACGATGTCAGCCCAGTCCCTTCCTGCAGCGACACCCCCCACCCAGAAACCCTCTCGGATCATCCGCCCTCGGCCCCCTTCCCGCCCACGGGCTCCCCATTCCCCAGGGCCTCCTCACAATGGCTCTTCCCCACAGGCTCTTCCCCAAACCTCCAGTGATGCACCAGCTCCAATGTGCACCCCCATTTTCTGGGAGCCCCCTGCCACATCCCTCAAGCCCCCTGTCCTTCTGCCTCCTTCAGCTTCTAGAACCAGCCTCGATTCCCAGCCTTCCCCAGGCTCACGTTCCAGCACCCCCAGTCCAGTGCCCAGGTGCTCTGACTCCCCAGAACCTGCTGTCTCTTCCCCAGTCCCCCCACCCAAACCCACTGGGTCACCTCGCTCAACTCTGCCCCTGCTCCCCATGACTGGGGGCCCGAAGCAGGATGGTACCTCCTCGGCCCCTGGCACTGTGCGGAGACTGGCAGGCAGGTTTGAATGGGGGGCTGAAGACAGGACCCAGGAGCAGGGTCCTCAAGGGGGAGCGGATGTGAATGGGGAGAGAAAGGACGCTGCTGGGAACCAGTCCCAGGAGAATGGTGCTCTGGGTAAGCTCGCGGCGGGGCTGGGTGGCCTCAGTCACTTCATCTTTGTTTTCAGGGCTTGCAGACTGGAAACTACTAGGGGCTAGTTATTCAAATACGAATTTTGTATCTAGAAAACCTAATTTTGGTATTTCTTGGGGTTTGTAGACAGGGTAGGGGGGAAAGGTTGATGCCAGGAGGAGGTCTGGCAGGGTGGGTCAGGTCAAGCGCTTTGTCTTTAAGATGCCCTGTCTGTCACAGATGCTGTCCTGGCCTGCCCTCCTTGCTGTCCTTGTGTCTGCCACATAACCCGGCCTGGTCTGGAGCTCCGATGGGTGCCTGTGGGGGGCTCTGAGGATGGCCCCAGAGCCCCCTGCAGGGCCTCACCACTACGGACCTCCCGCTCCCGCCCTAACCCTCCAAGCATCAGTCGTCCGGCGGTTGTCCTCACATCCTATCGCTCCACTGCTGAGCGCAAACTTCTGCCACCCCTAAAACCCCCTAAGCCAACTCGGGTCAGACAGGATGCCACTGTCTCTGGGGAACCCCCACAGCCAGATCTCGATTTACCTTCTGAAGATGGAATCCGAACAGGTACAGGGTGTGTGTGTGTGTGTGTGTGTGTGTGTGTGAGTGAGAGAGAGAGAGAGAGAGAGAGAGAGAGAGAGAGAGAGAGAGAGAGAGAGAGAGAGAGAGAGAGGGCACGCTCTGTGCTTTGAAAGGATATAGTAGAGATGGCATAGCCTAAAACCGTAATCCCAATAGGCTCTGGGGTATTTGTTCCTCTACTAGCTGTTGCTCTGGGGCTGATGGGTGTTGTAGTTTTTACAGCAACTGTTGCTGCTGAGGGTCAAATAAGGGAGTCTTGGGCTGGGGGCCCCCGGAGGTTTATTCTTTTCACATTGGGTTCTCTTTCCAGGGGACAGCCCTGATGACGCTCCTCTGAGCCAGAACCCTTTCCCTGCAGCCATGGAGGGAAGGTACAAAACACCTCACCTATACTGCTTCTTCTCACCCCACCATGCTCCCACCCAAGGGACAGCTAACCTTCATATCGTCCATGAAGGTGAAGGAAAGAAGGGTGGAGTCCAGAGACTAACAGTTGATGTCTCTCCTACACCTGTTCCTCATTAGTTATGTTTTGTTGTTGTTGTTTTTTTGTTTTTTTTTTTTTTGCATTACCAGAGATTGAACTCGGGCCCTTGTGCTTCCAAAGTAGGTGCGGTACCACTTGAGTGCGGTACCCGCCCCTTTCTGGGTCTCTGCATCCTCATGTAGGAAATGATCCCATGCATCATAGGGAACCTTTGGGAACCACCCCTGGATGGGAGAGATGGTATTGCTAAAGAGCTAGGTCTGTAGCAAGTACTCCACTTTAATTCCCTTGCCTTGAGTCTCTACTGTGGTTATTGTCTCCAAATCCATTTGGTGACCATAGCCATCTCTTCTACATTATCTGGGCTTGTTAATCATCTTAGATTCACCATTATTATCAGAGATAATCTGACTCCATCCATTCATTCAGAAAACACTTACTAGCATGGCCTTTATTTTAAATTTTTTTATTCTTTTGAGACAGTGTCTCACTTTGTAGTTCAGGCTGGCCCTGAGCTCACTATGTAGCCCAGGCAACTCTCGAACTCACAGCAATCCTCCTGTTCTACCTCCCGAGTGCTGGGATTACAGTTGTGAGCCACCACACCCAGCATTGTGGTTTGTGGTACTGGGGATCGAACTCGGGACGTTGCGCTTGTGAGGCAGATGCTAGAACCACTGAGCTAAATCCCTGGTCCTATTTTTTTTTTTTTTGAGACAGGGTCTCGCTTTGTAGTCCAGGCTGGCCCTGAGCTCACTATGTAGCCCAGGCAAGCCTGGAACTCAACAATCCTCCTGCCTCTGCCTCCTGAGTTCTGGGATTACAGGTGTGAGCAACCACGCCCGGCACTGTGGTATGTGGTGTTGATGGCTGGTGGGCGTGAGTCTCCACGCCCAGCATTGTATGTGGTTTCCGGGGATCAAACTCAGGACTTTGCGCTTGCGAGGCAGGCGCTGGAACCACTGAGCTAACCCCTCCAGCCCTCCCTGGCCCTATTTTTAATATTTCTTATGGTGCTGGAGACTGAATGTAGGGCCTCACATCACATGTGCACGTGTGCTAGGCAGTGCTCTACCACGGAACTAAAACTCCAGTTCCTACTAGAATACTTTTTTTTTTTTTTTTTAGCTTGAAGGGGTGTGTGAGAGTGCAGGTAATCAGAACAGAGAGGTGAGAGCCACAGGGGGTGGTGGCAGGTGTAAGAGTTTGAGCTTCTCTGTGTGGAGTTTCATTCAGTCCCAAGTAGGGCCTTTCTGACAATGGTTGTACTGAGAAGATGGGACTGGATGGGACTCAGGTAACTCTCCTCCAAGGGGGACATAAGAAAGTCTGGAATTTGATCTGGGGAGGCACCAGGGTATCTGCATATGGTGGACATGGGGGTTGTACATCCTTTCCAGTATCCTGCAAATAGCACCCATGGAGCTGCCCACAGCAATGGCCTTGGAAACACCTGTCTCTTTCTCTCCACAGGGAGGAGGAGGGGCTGGAGGGGCTGAAGGAGCAGAACTGGGAGCTGCCCCTGCAGGATGGTGAGACTCTTTGGACCTGGGATTCTGCTGTGACCTTCAAGCAATGGGAAGGGGTTTGGAACTCTGGACTTTCCTTGTGTGCTTTGTTGCCTTCTAGAACCTCTGTACCAGACCTACCGAGCAGCTGTGCTGTCAGAAGAGCTGTGGGGCGTTAGTGAGGATGGGGGCCCCCCTCCAGTAAATCCTGGAGAAGCTGCTGCCTTCACACGACCCCCTGGGCCTCGAAACACCCTGTGGCAGGAGCTTCCAGCTGTGCGAGCCAGCGGACTCCTGGAGACCCTCAGCTCCCAGGAGAGGCGCATGCAAGAGGTGGGCACACTGCAGTGGGTCTGAGTGGCCCGCAGGGGGAGGCGTATGACCCGTGTCCTAAGCTGGCCATGAGTGGGACTGTCCACTACTTCCCTGGCCTTCTTCCTAGAGCCTGTTCGAGGTGGTGACGTCCGAGGCCTCCTACTTGCGCTCCCTGAGACTGCTGACTGACACCTTCGTGCTAAGCCAGGCCCTCCGGGACACGCTCACCCCGAGAGACCATCACACACTCTTCTCCAATGTGCAGCGAGTCCAAGGCGTCAGTGAGCGGTCAGTGTGATCCTGTCCTCCCGAGAATCCTGGCTTTGGGCTGCATAGTACCCTCTTCACTTTCTCCCGATTCTTCTTTCCATAGGCCCTTGTTAGTTCCCAGTTCTTCCCTCAAAAACCTGGAAATCCTCTGTCCCCTCCATTGCTGCCTCCCCTACTCCTTCAGGTTTCTGGGAAAACTGCTGTCCCGGGTGCGTTCTTCCCCACACATCAGCGACCTGTGTGACGTGGTGCATGCCCATGCTGTGGGACCTTTCTCTGTGTACGTGGACTATGTGAGGAACCAGCAGTATCAGGAGGAGACCTACAGCCGCCTTATGTGAGTGCAGTGTCCTCCCTTGTCCATGGGGCAAGCATTCCAAGACCTCCAGGAAGCCCCAAAACCGTGGGTCAGAGGGAACCCTATATACTATGCTTTGCATATACATATATATGACAAAGTTTCTTTAGGCAATATAGATTAACCACAGGAGCTAATAATAAAATAGAAAAATTATAGCAATATACGCTTAGAAAATTGCCCGCATCACTATACTTTCACTATGGGACTATTATGAAGTAAAAAAGGGCTAATTGGACGCAAGCAGTGTGATGCCACCAGTCAGTCTGATGACCAAGTGATTTTCAGTGGAGGACGGTATGGACATGCTAGAGAAAGAGATGAGCTGTCTTCTATGTTGAATCAAGTGGAATGGCTTGAGATTTCACCATGCTACTCAAAACGTGTGCCACTTAAAATTTATAAATTATTTCGGTCTGGATTTTCCACCTAACATTTTTGGACTAAGGTTAACTTCAGGTAACTGAAATCATGGAAAGCAAAACCACGGATGAGGGGAGGTGCTATTGTTTCCCAGAGGCGTGGGAGGAAGCTGGGGAACAGGGATGGCTGGAGAATCAGGGCCTCGCTCCTGGTAGCCGCTAGCCAGCCGGGCCTGCTTCTGCAGGGACACAAACGTGCGCTTCTCCACGGAGCTTCGGCGGCTGCAGAGCCTCCCCAAGTGTGAGCGGCTCCCGCTGCCCTCCTTCCTGCTGCTGCCCTTCCAGCGCATCACCCGGCTCCGCATGCTGCTGCAGGTACCTCCTGGCCTGGGTCTGTTCTGCCACACCAGGCAGCGTGGGCGAGGGAAAAGGCCTCTGGCTAGAGCCAGACATTCTAGACTGACCTCTGCTCAGCCTCTAACTAGTTCATATCAGCTCCAAAGGAGCAAAAGTGCGTTCTTTAGGGAATGAAAAATCTTGACTTTTCCATGGTTGTAATACTTTAAGGGGCCATGGTATAAAAAGATTTACAGCAGCCGGGCGTGGTGGCTCACACCTGTAATCCCAGCACTCGAGAGGCAGAGACAGGAGGATTGCTGAGTTCGAGGCTTGCCTGAGCTACATAGCAAGCTCAGAGCCAGCCTGAACTACAAAGTGAGACCCTGTCTCAAAAAAAAAAAAAAAAAAAAAAAAAAAAAAAAAAAAAAAAAGATTTACAGCATACCCGTAGAATTAAAGATTCACAGTGCAGGGGCCGGAGGGTTAGCTCAGTGGTTCCGGCGCCTGCCTCGCAAGCGCAAGGTCCTGACTTCGATCCCCGGTAACCACATATAATGCTGGGTGTGGAGACTCACGCCCACCAACAATCAACACTGCATACCACAATGCTGGGCGTGGTGGCTCACGCCTGTCATCCCAGCACTGGGGAGGCAGAGACAGGAGGATTGCTGAGTTC
>PVIC010010930.1:0-42748 GCA_004025085.1 Thryonomys swinderianus
AATAATGAGTCAAATGTGATTAGATTTTACAGTCTCTGAGTAACTAACATACTGTTAAGTCAATTGAAGTCTGCTTGTCTCAGAAAGGTAAACAGAATAAAAGAGCATCTAGATATACAAAGGAATAAACAGTGGTTTATAAACTAAGTTAGCAAATTTGCATTTAATGTGGTACAGACAAAACTTCAATACACACACATACACTGACACACACATAATGAACATTAACCCTTCTCTGCTAATTTCGCTTTGGACCAACTCAGATTTACTTCATGGTAGACTTCACAATCGATGCAACCTCTCTTCTTGTACTATAAGACAATTTGTCCTTGTTGTTTCTAATGCAGCCTGAGCAACATGCCTTTTCCAATAGTGCCAGTTCTGAGCAACCCAGCTTGGCAGTCTTGGGAAGTGAAACCAATAGAGGTTTGGTTATTCACATGGCTCTGTCATAGCACTGAAGGTGACTATGTGGATACAATAAAACCAATGCTTTGACGATGCAAATAGCAAATTCAAAGTCACATGGATACTACTACTATTTTAAAAATACAGATCAATGTCATTATACATTTTCCTACAGCCATAGAGGGTACTACATTAAGACTGAACCCTGATGTAAACTATGGCTTCTGGGTGGAAATGGTAAGTCAGTGTAGGCTTACCAACTGTAGCAAATTTTTAAGTCTGGTGAGGGATATTGGTAATGAGTGAGGCTATGGATGGCAAGAACCATACAGGGAACTTCTGTATGTTCATTTTATTTTGCTATGAACCTAAGAGTTAATTTAAAAATGAAGTGTATAAAAATACAGGCAAGTTTGGTCCAAATTCCTTGTACTCATACAGCTTTTATTAGCAATGTTTGACATAATAACATACCTGTTGTTACACAGGAAATTCTTAACACAACAAAATGCCCAGTCTTGGCACACTTCTTGATAGAAATCTTTTGTTGAATTTAAGTGAACTCTCTAACTCACCACACGAGACGTTTTATTCACTTTTTGCATAAACTGCCTACTTGAAATCTATAATAAGAATGTTTGGTAAAACTTCTGAAGTATTATTTCTATCATTTGTAGTCACTTCTACTTATTTCCTTTTTTAAAATTGAATTCTTTATTGGTACAATTTATATACATCTCACAATCACATATAACATTGGGGAATTTGTACCAGTGTATGACACAAGTTAATTCTCATTTTTACCCATATTCCTACCCACCCACACCTCCCCATCCCCTTTATATATACTCTTTTATTTTCTTTCTGAATCATATTTATTCCTTCCCCTCATTACATTCCCACACCAAATTTCCTATGAAAATTTCCTGTTCTATAAAAACTGTCATACTTTCTAGAGCTCGTTTGCATCTACAGGTGTTCATATCAAAGAGAAGATCCAGTATTTGCCTGTGATCTATTTATTTCACTTATTAGTATATCCTCCACATGTCTCCATTTGCACCTGAATGAATCGATCTTGTCACTCTTTATGTCAGAATAATACTCCATTATCTAAAAAAACCACATCTTCTTTATCCAGTCTCCAGTTGATGGGCATTTGGGTTGTTTCCAAGATTGAGCTATCACGAACTGAGCTGCTATGAACAAGGGTGTACATCTATCTGTCTTTCCAATGTGTTCAACATCATTTGAGAGATGGTCATTCAAGAGATGCAAATGAAAATAACACTGAGATTTCATCTCACTCCACAAAGAATGGCCGCTATCACAAAATCAACCAACAATAAATGCTGGCGTGGCTGTGGGGAGAA
The DNA here is from genome assembly GCA_004025085.1 of Thryonomys swinderianus. Lineage (NCBI taxonomy): Eukaryota > Metazoa > Chordata > Mammalia > Rodentia > Thryonomyidae > Thryonomys > Thryonomys swinderianus. The sequence goes on from PVIC010010930.1 coordinate 1,782, forward strand.
AGGAACCCTTCTCCACTGTTGGTGGGATTGCAGACTTGTGCAACCATTGTGGAGATCTGTGTGGAGATTTCTCAGAAAACTAGGACTAGGGGTCCCATTTGACCCTGCTATTCCCCCCTGCTAGGAATATACCCAAATTTTTTTCCTTTTTTTAAGTCATGGCTCTCTGTTGTGGCTACACATTAAATAATCCCCACTGCTTTTAAACAATTATTGCTGCCGGGGCCCTGAATTTAGAGATTTTTATTTATTTCTTAAGTGAGACACAGTTACCAGTATTTTTAAAAAATCCCCAAGAGGATTTAAGGCAGAGTCGAAACCATATTTTAGATTGTTATTTTTCTTTAAGGCACTTAGATTACCTGATCATATCCAGTGATGAGAAAGACCAAGATTAATGAAAGTGTTATGATATGCAAGTGGTGACTTTAGTCAAATTCTTCCAACTATTCGGAAGAATATTCTCCAAAAGATTGGAATAAAACAAATACTGTATGTGTCTTGGTCACTACTGTTCTTTTAGTAGTTCGATAGTAATAACATAATGAACACTCAATACAAAATTCACTAGATGCATGAACAAACAGACAAGAGTAACCATGAGTTTATTTAAAAAATAAAAGATTTATAACAATACATCTAAATATTACCTTCCTTTTTTAAGAATTTGAGTTCATTGATACATTTTAGGAACATATTATGATCACATTCATCATTGAGAATTTGTGCCTGTACATGATATATCTCAATTATTTTTTCCATTCCCGTCATCCCTACAAACCATCAACCCCCAGATATATAAGAATCAAATATTTTCCTTTTTAGCATTAAATTTTTGTTTCTTTCTTTGTTCTCCTGTCCCCATTCCTAGTTCCCATTTCCCTTTGAATATTTTCTATTTCACAATACCTATTATATATTTTGGACATCATTCATAACTTCAGATTCACATACTAGAGAAATATGTGTGTCCTATTTACTTCACATGCAAATGGCTTCAGTGTGCATCCATTTAGCTATAAATATCTCTAATTTGTCATTCTTTATGGCTCAGTAATATTCTATTTTCTTTAAAAAGAAAAGCTCACATCTTCTTTATCTAGTCCCCAGCTATTGGGCACTTGGGCTATTTCCAAGATTTAGCTATTACAAACTGAGTTGCTTTAAACATGGGTGCACATATGTCACTGTGGTATGATGCTTTTCTTTTGTGAATATACCCAGCAGGGAAATAGGATCAAATAGGACCTCTAACCCTAGTTTTGAGGAATCTCCATGTGGATCTCTGTAGTAGTTGCACCAGTTTACATTCTCACTATCAGTCCCACCCCATAGCCCCACTCAAAATGTTAGTTGATTTTAAATTTGAATCTTTTATTGGTACATTATATATACACATAACTATCACTGTCAACATTGAGAATCTGTACCAGTATGATATGACTTCTCATTTTTCCCCTTCCCCTATACACCCTACTATGCCCCACCCCACCCCTATATACATAAGCTTTGTTTCCTTTAAAAAATGTGATGATAAAAAAAAAGGTGATTAGTTGATTTCTTGACAGCAGCCATCCTTTCTGGAGTGCGATGGAATCTCAGTGTTATTTTCCTTCAGATCTCTCAAATGACCAGTGATGTTGAACATTTTTTTTTTCATATGATTCTTCATGTAAAAATATCTGTTCATTTCAGATGACCATTTTTGAGGCTTTTTAAATTGGAGGGGATCTGATTTTTTTTAGTTCTTTATACACTTTAGATAGCAGCCTTTTGTCTGAGGAACAGCTGGTAAATTTTTTCCTCCATTGTATGTTGTCTTTTTGCTCTGTTGGTATTTTCCCTTCCTGGGCAGAAGCTTGTTAATAAGATGAGATCCAGTTGATGAATCTCTGGATAGCTCCTGTGCTAGGTTTTGTTCATAGAAGTCTTTCCTTATGCCATTGTCTCCAAGAATTCTACATAACCTGTTTTACAGCATGTTTTTCTGTTTTAATATTGAGATCTTAAATCCACTTTGATTTCAGTATCTTCCTTGTTATATTCTCACTTATATTCAACTTTTTTTGAACTCTTCATTGATATATTTTATATACAGCTCACAATCACACACAACATTGGGGAATTTGTACCAGTATATGACACAAGTTAATTCTCATTTTTACCCACATCCCTACCCACCCACAACCCTCCACCCCTTATATATATATATATATGCTCTTTCATTTTCTTTCCAAATCATATTTATTTTTTCCCCTCATTCCCACAACAAATTCCCTTTGGATACTTCCTATTTTATAAAAATTATTATACATTCTAGAACTCATTTATATCTACATTCAACTTTTAAGGGAAATAGAGCCACATGTAATTCTTACAGCACAGTTTATACACTTTTCTCCAATAATATGGTTTTTACCTTTAATAAGAACTTTTAATAACAGCACTCATTCTTGAATGCCTATTTTGAGTATACAATGCTATTAAAGTAGGCCTTAAATATTTACCTACCCCAGTAACATTGGTACTAAATTCTATGCCTAGCACAATAGATTAAAAAAAGAAGAATAAAGATAATGACAAATCAATGACAGAAGTAAGTGATGGTATTTGGAAAAGGGTGAAGATAATTATGACTTTTTAAGAAGAACAGTTTGGTTGTCTTTTTGTTTGTTTGTTTTACAAAGCAATTCAGGCTGTGTGTCAACCAAGTTAATTTCAGCCAGTGAGTAAGCATTCCCTGCATTCTCAGCTCAATGGGGACTGCTGAAGAAGGGCCAAAGTGTTTCAAACAGAGTGACTCTTGTTGTCTTTGTGTGGAATGACTGGGTCATTTAGATTTTCCAGTGAGTGCAGGTTTTCACTGTTTGGGTGATCAGAAATGGATAGCCTAAAAGATTGGTCCAAATTGATGAAACCATCAAGATACAGGTTTAAACCTTCAGAAACTGTGAAAATAACACTAATGATAACAAAATATAATCTTTCTTCATTCATTTATCATATTAATATAAATTGGCTTGCTATGAATGTATATTTGTTGCCACTGAATATTTATTATTCTGCATTGCTTCAACTAGTTATTTGACCTATTATACAATATTAATATAATGAGTAATTACACTACTATTTGTCTTTTCAGACTTATAAAAGGTGAGAAATGTATGGCAATAATGATCACCCTAACTTTCAGAAAGAAAACAGGCATGAAATTTCTTTTTAAAGCTAAAATATAAATACAAAAATAGTCAGGTCAGCAAACATTTCTGAAATGCTGTGGGTGCAATGGTGGATAGAGAAGTAATAAAATCACTGAAGTTTATATAAATAATTTCTATAGAACCCAAGACACATTTATTTATGAAATGGAAAAAGACTACCAAGATTAAGTAGCATTTGAAAAACAAGAAAAATAATTTTCTATCTGTATTTTAAAGGAATTTCAAATACACATTATAGGACATTTACATTTGGAGTTATGTTTCTATTTAGTTCCAGTGAACTGACCAAAATTCTCAAGAAAAAGGGTGATAGAACAAAATACAGAAGTATGAGAGAGTAGTTTTAAAAAGGACTTATGAGTCCTATTTCTTTTTTCTGTTCTTAGAAGGAACAAAGTGAAAGGCAATGTCTGTATTAAGAAAAATGTACATGTAAATAGTGATCAAAATTGGTAAACATTAACAACTTCTTTAAAAACTGCACTTGTGAAATAGAAAATAATCCAAAGGAAAAAGGGTTGGGGTAAGTAATGAGGGGAAATAAAAAAATGTGATGGTAATAAAAAAAGATAACAATGCTTATGTATATAGAGGGTGGGGTGTTATAAGGCGGGTAGGAGAATGGGAAAAATGAGAATTAAATCATGTTATGTATTGGTACAAACTATTTGGTGCAATCATGATGTGTTATATAATGTACCAATAAAGATTCAAATTTTTAAAAAAATCTCACTTGTAAACATGTAGGAATTAATGGTTGATAGTACAAAAGATGTAACTAAGGCAAAAGCCAAAAAAGAGGCTTTTATATAACAAAAATAATTTATACAATAAACACAAGTGTACTATTCCAGCTGGCATGCTGTTACCCACTTAATTATTGCAATAAATAAACTACTGGCCATCACATTTAAAGTACTATGGAAAACTGGGGGGTTACCAAAAGATCAGAGACAAAAGCTTTATGTTAAAGAGATGATTAAGTTGAAAATTAAGACAATGCTGATGACACATTTTTACTGGGATAAACAAGGTAGCTTTGTCTCTGAAAATTGTTATTTCTCTAACCTTGAAAATTTCTTGATAACTTGATAAGCAACTATGTAATTTGTATATTCTTTCCTACTGGAAATAAGAAGGAAGGGCTGCAGGGAGCTTGAGTCAGTTGAGGGTGAGCTAACTCAAGCCCTGGTGTTTAGACATTGTTACCTCTTCTAACATAGCTGTTCTCAAAATGTGGTCCCAAGACCAGAAATATCAACAACAGATGGGAACTGGCTAGAAATGCAAATTCTGGGCCTACATCAGAAATACTAAATGTAACTCTAAGCACTGGACTTAACAGTCTGTTTAAATAAGCTCTCTGTAAGATTCTGATTGTTTCAAATGGTACAAAATAAATATCTTCAATTTCTGGATAGATGTTTAATCTGATTTTTGTTACTACTGAAATTTGAGGGAGGAATACTTAAGAAGAAAGTGGTCTTCAAAAATGTAATCTTTGGGCCGGAGATTTAGCTCAGTGGTTCCAGCGCCTGCCTGGGAAGCGCAAGGTCCTGAGTTCGATCCCGATTACCACACAGAATGATGAGCGTGGTGACTCACGCCCACCAGTAATCAACACCACATACCATAGTGCCGGGCACAGTGGCTCACGCCTGTAATCCCAGCATTCGGGAGGCAGAGACAGGCAGATTGCTGAGTTCGAGGCTTGCCTGAGCTACATAGTGAGCTCAGGGCCAACCTGAACTACGAAGCGAGACCCTGTCTCAAAAAAAAAAAAAAAAAGGAATCTTATTAGGTATTATTCTCTGAAATTAGCATAATTTATTTAATTTAATCATGTGGTTATGATTATAGCTTCTTGTTATTCACCATAATATCCTCATAAAATTTTATATTACAAAAATAATTGCAACATTGATTTGCTTCATACTACACATGTGTATAACTTGTAAGACTTATATATGATCCCTTTTCCAAAAGACAATGTTTATAAGGAATAAAATATGAAAATTAAAGAAATACTAGTATTTGCATCTGTAAAAGTTCAACTTATATTGCTAAATTTGTAAACAAATGCCAAAACTTGAGATGTATTTTTGTTATAAATTATTAGAAAATTAGAATTATTAGAAAATAGGAAGGTAGAATGTATAATTTCAACTGTAGCAACCTTTAATGTAATCTAAAAAAAGTTTTTAAAATATTAACTCAGTTCATCTTCAATAAACCTGTTATTATAGGTAAAAAAGCCAGCGAGACATATGTAGGCAGATAGGACTGGCTCTTGAAAGAAAACAAAAAAATCAATTTGGAGGTTACTGCAGCCGGAGAAAAACTACCCCACCCATATAAGATAAATAGCTCATTGAAATTCCAAACAGGCAGCCATCAGATATTCTAAAGAAGGCTCCAACCTCCTGGGGTGAAAGGCTAACACTTTAACCCACCTCCCTGGAAAAAGAGTCAAAAGTCAAAATTCCTGTCTGATTGTTAATTCCCCACTGTACTCTTTGGTTAATTTTAACCCGTCCACTTTTGAAAATCTTATTGTAGCCCCCTATTTCAGACCCGCCTCACCTCATGGCTTTGCTCCATAAAAGCCCTCTAAAAAGTGAGGTAGGGGGGTTACCCACTTTCCGGGCCCCCCTTCTGTCTCTCTTAAGGCAGCTTTCTCTCTCAATAAAATTTTCCTACTTAAACCTCCGTCGTTCCTAAAAATTCATTCTTCGATTTTTAGAGAACACGAACTCGCGTTTCAGGCTTGAGGTGGGGAGTTAGGCCTTAACTCTCCTGCGTCACTGTCACCAGGGGCCAGGGACATAGCCACTGTATACCTTGCAAGTGCAAGGTCTTGAGTTCAATCCCTGGTATCACACACACACACACACACACACACACACACACACACACGCAGGCACGCACGCACATGTACACACACACACACAAACCTGTTACAAGGAGCTAGGTATTAGAAAAAAAAGGAGAGGGAAAAAAAGGTAATGCCATCTAAAGATATTTCTATTCCATCCATCTTTTTATTGAAATTATTATTTTGTATGTAATCATATAACAAAAGAACTTAAAACTGCTAAGAAGTTAATTTAGAGGTCATCATCTTTTGAAAAATCTGAAAAGCCGTAACAGGGGAAACTCTTTCCTTAATGTCATCTGTGGAGTCAGTCATGTCCATATTACTGACACAAAAATGTGAAAGAGGAAAAGAACTGAAGAAATAGATGACTGGGCAGCAGAGAAGTTTTGGTCCACCACATTTTAACTAGAATATCAAATCTGGGCATGAATATGCCAAGCTTTATTATGTCCACAAATTATACTTACTTAAAACCTCAATTTCTCTTTACCCATCATTTGGTTCTTGAGGAATAATCCCAACAAGATTCTAAGTAATCTTGTTCCAATCCTTAGCTCATTCTCTTTTTCTCATTTTACAACTTGCTCAACCAATCTCTATTGATTTCAATGTCAATTCCACTTTTTTTAATTTGTGCCTTATTTTTTAAATTGATTTTATTTGTACATATTATACAAAACTTATAATCACATTCAATATTGAGAATTTGTACCTGTACATGACAATCTTGATACTATTTTCCCCTATCTCCTGCTTACCCTACAACCCCCACCCTCTATATACATAAACTTTGTTTCCTTTTATTAATATCAAATTTTTTCTTTCCTTTTTTTTACTTTTCCCTACCCATTTTTTCTATGTTCCTTCTGCACATTTTCTTCCTATTTCACATTACTTGTCATATATTTTGGCATTCATTTTCACCTTCAGTTTTTCAGACTAGAGAAAAAATATGGTATTTACACATCTGTGTCCTATTTATTTTACTTATGAGTATTTACTCAAGGTACATCCATTTGAATATAAATGACTCAAATTTATCATTCTTAATGGCTGAATAACACTCCATTTTATAACAAAACAAAACATTTTCTTTAGCCAGCCTCCCATTGATGGGCATTTTGGCTGCTTCCAAAATTTAGTTATCACAAACTGAGCTGCTATAAACATAGGTACACATATGTTACTGGGGTATGATTCTTTTAATTATTTTATGTATATATCTAGCACGGGATGGGCAGGGTCAAATAGGACCTTGAGCGCTAGATTTTTGAGGAATCTCCACACTGATCTCCATAATGGTTGCATCAGTCTGCATTCCCACCAGCAGTGGAAAAGGGTTCCTTTCTTCTCACAGCCCTGCAACATTTGTTTTTGATTTCATGACAGCAGCCATTCTTTGTGGAGTGAGATGGAATCTCAGTGCTGTTTTCATATGCAACTTTTGAATGAACAGCTGGACCTCCATGCACCAAACTAAAATCAAAGTGGATTAGAGACCTAAATATTAAAACAGAAAAAACTAACCCTGCTATTTAGATCAAACTCTTGGAGACACTGGCACAGGGAAAGACTTTACGAGCAAAACCTCAGCAGCACAGCAACTAGCAGAAAAGATCAACAACTGGGATCTCGTCTTACTAAAAATCTTCTTCATAGCAAGACAAACTACCAACAGATTGAAAAGACCACCTACAATATGGAAAAGAGTTTTACCAGCTGTTTCTCAGCCAAAGAACAACTATCTAGAGTATATGAAGAACTTAAAAAATCACCCCCTCCAAATCTAAAGATCCAATTCAAAAATGGGCATCTGAAAGCAACAATTTTCAGATGAAGTAAAGGTCGCTAAGAAACGTATGAAGAAATGTTCAATATCATCCTGACACTTTATCACCCAAACATGTTAAAATCTTTTCTATTTTAAACATTTGCATGAGGGTGAGATCTGATAACCCCTTGATATACTATTTCTCTCTTATAATCATCAATTCAATTTTTGTCTGCTTTATGCTATGATATATTCAGCTTTTGTCAACATTTAGAATATAGATCTTACACTTTTTTTTTTTTTGAGTCAGGGTTTCGCTTTGTAGTTCAGTCTGGCCCTGAGTTCACTATGTAGCCCAGGCAAGCCTGAACTCAGCAATCCTCCTAATCTCTGCCTCCCCAGTGCTGGGATTACAGGCGTGAGCCACCATGCCCGGCACTGTGGTATGTGGTATTGATCCCTGGTGGGCTTGAGTCACCATGCCCAGCATTGTATGTGGTTACCTGGATCGAACTCAGGACCTTGTGCTTGTGAGGCAGGCACCGGAACCACTGAGCTAAATCTCCAGCCCGATCTTACACATTTTATCCAGCACAAGTTATAGGAAATGATTTTTCAACAAGTCTGTTAAACTAAACTAAAATACTGTAATATACAAGCATGTTTTTACATGCCCAGATCCTTCCTCAGTTCTTTTGAAACTTCACAGAAATCTGCCAGCCTTTCCTCCTCCAGTCATAGATGCTTGGTCCTCAGAGAGCATCTGACCCTAAATGAGCCTATGGGAATCCTTTCCCTCTGAATTTGGAAACACAAGAAGGCAAATAATTAGTTCCTGATTAGTTCCCTGAATGAAGGATAAGTAAATCCAGGAGCTCATGGTTTTTTTTTTTTTTTTTTTTTTTTGAGACAGGGTCTCGCTTTGTAGTTCAGGCTGGCCCTGAACTCACTATGTAGCCCAGGCAAACCTCGAATTTAGCAATCCTCCTGTCTCTGCCTCCTGCCTCCCGCGTGCTGGGATTATAAACCTGAGCCACCACGCCCAGCACTGTATGTAGTATTGATTGCTGGTGGGTGTGAGCCACCACGCCCAGCATTGTATGTGGTTACCGGGATCGGGATCGAACTCAGGACCTTGCGATTGCGAGGCAGGCGCTGGAACCACTGAGCTAAATCTCCGGCCCAAGGAGCTCATATTTTTAAGGTTTTGGCATTGAACCGCTGTAGAAAAAGAGAAAAATATAAAGAAAGACAGACTACAAAATGGAGAAAGAGAAAATAGGGTTCCTGGTCTCGATTCTAGTTTATTTCCTTGTCATAAATCCTAGACTTTTTCTTCAAAGAGATTTTCTCCACCCTCACTACATAGCGCCCATTTTTTCTTAAACTACATTTTGCACACTCCTTTTACTTCAATACAACAGGCTAACACAGGTATCAAGTAATGGGTCATCTTGACTTCACTGTTTTTAACTTAATTTTAGGAGAAACACATATATTTAGGGGAAATGACCTGAAATAGAGATCTGTTAGGTAACAATTAGGTACAAATAAGAAAATGTTTCATGTGATTATGTACAGTGAAAAATTTAGAAAGAAAAAAATGTTTGCATTTGGAAAGTAGGAACCCATTATTTGCTCCAATTTCTATATTTCTATCTGTACTTCAAGAACAAGAATTTTCTTAATCTCTATATTATCCTTTATGTAACTGGCATGACAAAATATGAAACATCACTTTGATAAAGTATCTACAAGTAAAAAACACAAATGTAACACAATATCCAAACTTAGGATTATCTGATTTCTGGTATATTCTAGGACTGTATTTCTACATCATGAATAAAAATAGAACAAAAAAACCCTAAAAGCAAAAGAATCCTAATATTCACTTCCACAAAGACACATGTACGATTTCTACATGACTTAGATTTATATAACCCATATTTTAATTTCAAGCTCATTCAACTATGGTAATTTTAAATTTGTGGGAACAAACAACAGTAACGTTATTTTTATTTTTTGACTATTAAACTGGATGTTTACCACTTCATAAATGAATATAAAGACACAGAATTTTCAAAGATATTAACTCATTATATTTATGTAGAAAAAATTCTAATGCCAAGCTATTTTCATCAATCACAGAAAGTTTCAAGGTGTAAATATCCATAATATAAAACACTTTGTTGTTCTACTATGTAGATTATATAGAAAAATAGAGTATTAAATCATATCTTTCTTGGAAATCCATTAGTGTACAGCAGCATTAAACCTTATAGAAATCTTTGCAACAACAACATTGTTGTTTTCTGAAAAAATTCCAGTAAAGATTGTAAAATCATGCATCAATGTTCTTATAACAGCTATTAATTCATGCTTTACTTCCTTTTCTAGACATTAGCCCTTTCTTATAGACCAGTATTCTTAGGTTTATTTAACTTTATTTTTTTTAACCAAATCTAATCTCCCTCCACTTTTTTTTTAAAACATAGAGATTGAAATACAGTATACATTGCAGTTTCATGGAAAGATTGTTCTGTGTTGAGTAAGGGAGAGATTGTATCCCTCTTTGTCTAATATAATTTTTCAATCTGCTAATGTATGCTTATATTTTCTTTATTTTAAGCCTTAATTATTTCTATTAATTTTTAATATTCTAATTATTATCCTATTAATTTCTAATTTAATTATTTCTATTAATTTTAAGCCTTAATTATTTTATTATTCCCCACTGTCACTGGACAATATTAATCTCTAAAATGTTAATGTTTTAGTCCTTAATTATCCCCTATTGATAAAAAAGAACAAATAATGTCAAACAGAGAAAATGACATGGTTATTTTTAATTGGTAATAGAATAAAATCACACATTTACAACCAATGGTAAAAAGTCCACTCAATGCTAATACTGCCATTGAACAAGCAAAGAAAAAAAGAACTGGAATAGGAAATGACTGTTCAAAATCCACAGCAGAACTAAAACCTAGGTATTCTGTTCCCTCCCAGTCTCCTTCCTCATCAGTCTGCCACCAACCCACCAATTACTGGCAACCAGGTCTCAACAACAAGGAAGTTTCTAATTATTGTCATCAGTTTGATGATCCTAGAAACAGTTACTGCCTCAATTCAACAACGATAAAGCAATACTATCAAATGTTTTCTAGCTTGTACACTAATTATTAAGGTACATGTGCCTGTTTCTATTTTTTAAAAATTATTCGTGAAACAAATTTAATACTATATATATATATATATGTATGTATGTATGTATGTGTGTCATTAACCAGTATACACCAGTTGTTGTGAGAAACAACTTTTTTAAGTTACCAGTACAGTCTATATTCTTCAAAGAGATAGAAAAAGCTAGTAGATTGGGCAATATTTCTAAAGCCATAGTAAACAGCCAAGAAAAATAAAATAAAAAATGATCTTATGTTTGAAGTATTTCTCAGGTCTGTTTGATTTTTTTCTGTTTTCTTGTGGGTGGAAAGGTTTCTTTTTTAATTTTTATTTCTTCTTGACATTCTCTACAGCAAATTCATTTAGAAGATCATCCTGTAAGATTATTACACACCATTGTTGAAATATAATTATTCCTCAGTTATTTTTAGAACTTTTTGTATACAGAGATCTCAAATTTCTATTCAGAAAATGACCTGAGGTTAAAAAAGAGGCAAACCAAAAAAAAAAAAAAATCAATTTGAAATACCAACTTTTAATTAATTAAGTAGCCTGAGATTGAAAATATTGCAAAAATGTTTCTGATACAATTTTCTCATGCTTAGTTTTAAGTTATTTTCATGTTAAAGGATTAAGTACAGAAGTATATAACATTCTAAGCACTGGGACTGTGCCTTGAAAAGGAGTATTATGAAACTAGTTATTTGGTAGTTTTGAAATTAGTTCTTTGTGCTCAGATATTCAATAGAAAAGAATTCCCACACAATTTTAATTATTTTTTTTTTGAGACAGGGTCTTGCTTTGTATTTCAGGCTGTCCCTGAGCTATGTAACCCAGGCAAGCCTCGAACTCAACCAGCAATCTTCCTGTCTCTGCCTCCCGAGTGCTGAGATTACAGGCATAGCCATCATGCCCGGCACAATTTTAATTTTGAAAGAAAAAAAATAGCTGATTAAGGAAATTACTAATGATATACTTTTTCTTCTGGTATGATTACAGGCACAACTATAGGCTGTCAGGAAAGAAGATCTAATGTTCCAAGAGAGAAATCATGGGAGATAGAGATAGGATGTGGAGAAAAGTCTGGCAAAAACTAGGTATGACTAGGGCGTTCTCCCTAGCCAGTGTTCTGGATTCAGTGGACTTTATTTATGAATGAACCAAGAAAGGGAACCTGTAACTAGGCCATATCTACCATTTAGCTGGGCCTCGATATTTTTATCCAGTTGACCTATGTATGAACTACAGTGTGGTTGATTCAAAACAGATGCAGAGGAAACTGTTTTAACCAAAGATAGTTCATTTACTCAATTCTGTCTTCTGAACTCTACTGTTCTAAAATAAAATATCCATTTCTCTTACTTCAGATTATTTACTTATACATTCCTTTTCAGAATTCAAATACTCACTCTTCTATTATACTCATTTCTCTAATTTTAACTCCCTCTGTAAATTTGAGAGGTAAATTTTTCTGAAAGAAGCAGAATTTTAAAATGTACAAGTCTTAGCTCAAGCCCAGTGAGGCCCAGGTTTACAGCAGATCATTCATTAGTCAGAAATTTTTTTGGTCAACTTTTCTGCTGCTGAGACAAAATAACTCGATATGCACATCTTAAAAGAGAAAAGGATTGTTTTAGCTCCTAGTTTCAAAGGATTCAACCGATGCTTGGCTGGCTCAAAGGAAGATCACAGGTTAGTGAAAGAGGGCTGCTTAACTTGTGGGATCCAGCACTGACAGGCAATAGTCAGATAAGAATAGGCCAGGGACCAGACATCCCCAAAGTGGTTCCTAGGTTAACCCACTGATAGTTATTTTCCTCACAATCAAATCATTCTCCAAGAAGTGATTCATTCAATCAACTTGAAAATTAAAATTAGCCAGAACATATATCATCCACCTGTAGGAGAGTATTTTCAAACCTATTGTTGTCTTGGATTGCCATTAGTTCAAGTATGAAACTAAGCCCATCCAGACAAGCTACCAACACATACTACAGATCTGAGTATAGTCAGATACTCTCAGTGGAAAGCCAATATTAAATGATATTCTATAGCACTGCTTGAGTTCTCTGTAAGATTAAACAAGGAAGTATCATCCAGAATCCCTAAACTTGCTAAAGAACCATTGTTTTATAATATTTGACAAACATCCCCAAATTGGTCAATAATTCTCTGGGTTTCAAAAGAGGTGTGAATGAAAATTTCCCTACAGTAAGTTTCTTTCCAGCTACTGCTCTTTCCTCTTCCTCTTTGAGAAATAAAAGTTTCAAATATGAAGTTACTTGAATATATGATCAGCTTTTTATTGCAGCACAGCAAAAAAATAAAGAGAAATTTTATAGCATGATGGTATGGATACACATACACAATCTGTGGTGCTTCCTTTTTATATTGTAAATTTTCTTTCATGATGACTTCTAGTCTACTCTTTTCCTGTGTGAAGAAAGCTCCTATTGTTCCTCTGTTCCCCTTCCTCATCTATACAAGCTGCTTCCTTCAGCTTCATTTGCTTGACATGGTTTTGACAGAATGCAATACTCTTCCTTACCAGATCATGTCTCTTATCATAAAGTTTAACTTTTAATCCTACTTGTATAAACTTAAACAAAGCATGTTAATAATGAAATGTATTCACCACATTAACCCTACATTCTATTTTCTTGGATCTAAGACCACTAATGCTTATAAAAGGAAAACATGTTTTGTTTAAGTCACAAAATTATTTAGGTGAATCCTGTATTAGACACCAAGGATTTAAGAATGCTCACAATACTTAATATTGAAACAGTAAACTTTTTTCATAAAAGCAGAAGAGATTTAATAGCAGAAGAGACTTTAAATTGGTCTGATCAGTGACAAGCCTTTCTCAAGGAGAAAAACCTCACTCATTAGGATGTATTTGTTAGTGCTTTTGCAAGAACTGCTTTTTGAAGCAGACTCTACTGCATTTGAAAACTTGTATTAAAAAGCCTAAAAGTGCAATTAGGTTTTTAATTAAAATATATAAATAAAAGAGAAGCACAGCTTTTCAAACTTAAATTGATTAGACAAATACTGCAGCTAGTCTTTTATAAAGGACACTACTTTGCATAGAGCATAGAAAATATCCAATAAACTGAAGTTACTAGTGACAACGTGTTTGGTTCATATTAGTTTATCTGGACAAATATTTGTATAATATATTTTTAGAAGTTACAGTGCTTACATAGGATTTTGGAAACATCTTGAGTCTCAGACCACTAGAGTAAAATTTTACTAACTAGGTTGTCTACGGGAGTGGGGGAAGGGGGCTTGGAAGAGTAAAACCACAATATAGAGGCTAAAATTCTGAGTAAGTAGGAAAGATTCCCAAGTAGAACAGAAGAGAGAAATAAATGATCTAAAGACATTATATTTAAGAAAAAGTTATAGGAGTTTAAAATTATTTGTGTAGAAAAGAGATATTGGATAGATGTAAAATTATTTTATCAAATATCAAGTACCAGCAAACAACAAGATACTGTAATGAGCCCAGTTTTTTGGGGGGAGAGCCTCATTTCCTAAAATTATATGTTAGTTTCAAGACCTCACTTCAAATTTATTTTTGTAAAAATAAACTATTCTATTTTACATTTTGAAATTTTTATAGATTTTTCACTCCAACATATAAAAAATAACACTAGATATTCTCTACTGATCTCCAATATTTTACTGCATTTTGTAAGCATTCAAACCATGGACAACTGAATATATGTATTTTCTCTGATACTGATATAGTAAATATTGTTTCCATGACTGATTAATTTGTTCATTTTGTTCATGACATCATATAGAGAACATAATTTCTGCCATATTCTGAAAAATATCATAATCTTTAGATTTAATCTACATAGTAAAGGAGATAATAAAATATTACTGGTTCTTCATTGCCTATTTTGAAAGTGTGCCTATGATTCTAAAAGAAAATATGTAATTTTAATATCTTCACAAAACTAAAGTTTTAAAAGTAAATTATTTAAAATAAATTCCTGTATTTCTTTGGATATTTCACATAGAATTCCAAGAATGACTACATAAAGAAATGTAAGAAGAGTCCCACGTAACATAAAAATGTGTATATTTTATCTATGTTGAGGGGTCCCTGAATTTTAAGCACAACTTTATAATATTTGAGTCATTCTGGTGGCAGAGAAGAAAAAAGAGATCTGAAGAGGTTAGACTGATACTCAGGAGGCATGTTAGACTATGCTTATTTTTTTCAATTTCTCAAAAAATATATGATCGATGGGCTCCATTTTATTTTAGAGTCTATGCCAGTCTTGCTTTTAAGCATGCACACTGCTGTACTACTAAGTTACCTCTGGCCTACTTAAACTAATGACATAAAACAACAGTTGTTCCCAGACACTGTGCACTACTGGCTTCAACGTGTCTCAATTTTAGCTTAAAATTTATGTTTGAATTTAATTTCAACCTCAGGATTGCAAAGTAATATTTCACTGTCAGATGGGAGCTATGTTGTAGTGAAAAACATACTAATAATTAAAGTAATAGAGTTTGCAAATGACTTATTTGTATGCTCAGTACAGAACATGACAACTCTATCATGCATAGTTTCATTTATTCAGTAGAATAAAACTGAGGAGTTACTGCTGACATGTTTATTATAAATCTGAAAAACCTGAATGGCCTCTCCTCTCTAGCATCTATTAAGTAAGTTGAATATGTAATCATACATTAGATAAAGCACTGAGATACAATACCTGAATAATGTTTAAATTTAGTAAGAGCTATTATTTAATCTATTACTTTAGAACCACACGGTTGGATGAACTTCACATGTATTAATTCATTTGACTTTTCAACAACCTGATGAGGGAGGCAGGTTTACTATCCTCCTCATATAGATTAATATAGAGAAGAGATTAAGCAACTTTCACAAGGTCTCTCACTTGAGATAACCAAGTCAAGATATAAATTTCAACACTAAACAATGTGGCTAGAGGCCACATTCTCAAATTCTAAGCTGTAATGGAAAATAAACACAATAAAAGAATCTCTTGACGCCAGGCACTGTAATATATGCCTACAATTATAGCTAGTTAGGAGGATGAGGCAGGAGGTTATCAGTTTAAAGCCTGTCTGAATAATACATTGGACTCCTAGCTCAAAAAAAAAATGGTTTTCAAAATGAGAGCTTACTTGAAAGAATACTTTAAACTGTAATTTGTTAACACTGTGAGAAATAAGCTATAGGTCTCAATTTCTAGGCAGCTTTCTTAGCGTTGTCTTAATGACAGATAATCTAATGTCAGTATGAAATATTCAAAAGCTGCTGCTGCATTGGTAATTCTTAAACATGCCAGAGAACTACGTGATTTCTTTAACTGACAGCACTTTAGTTATAAAGAAGTCTAATATGTGGGATCATGTAGTTTCTATAAAACTCAATAAAACCCATTTTTTAATCAAAAGTAAGGATTATAATTTAAATTTTTCTTTGTTAGATTTCATGCACTTATTATTTACCATTAATTAAACCTATACATGTGTTTGTGTATTTTCTTTCTCTAAAACAAAATACAGTTTTTGAATCTTGGAGTTTTAAGAGCTGCAAAATATTGTAAGGTACAATATTCACAACACAGCACTAAATTTTTTTTTTTTTTTTTTTTGAGGCAGGGTCTCGCTTTTGTAGTTCAGGCTAGCGCTGAGCTCACTATGTAGCCCAGGCAAGCCTCGAACTCAGCAATCCTCCTGTCTCTGCCTCCCGAGTGCTGGGATTACAGGTGTGAGCCACCACGCCCGGCCACAGCACTAAATCTTAAGAGTTAAAATAATCCACTGATTGGTTTGGGTATGGATAATGGGAAAACCCACCCTGAGTGTGAGAGCTATCATTCTTAGGGCATACATCCCAAAGAGACTGTAAGGGATAGAAAGAGGGGCATGCACTACTTTGCTGCTTTCTGCTTTCCTTGGGTCATCACGAACTGATGCCTCTCTGCAATGCTCCTCCTGTCATTCCACTCTGTCTTGGAACAAGGCAACTATGGACTGAAACCTCTACAAACTGTGAACTAAATACAACTTTAACTCCCTTAACTTGTGGGTATTTTGTTTCAACAACAAGAAAAGCAGTTATGACACCAATATATAGTTAGTTATCTAAGTCAAAAGTGTACCTCAAAAATTTTTTAAATGGTAGAGTGTTAGTAAAGAATGCTTCCATGTAGAAATCTATAAACCTGTTTAAAATATGAACAGAATAATCAGCTATTTTGCCTCTTTTCTTCAAACATATAAGTTACCAAAAATTACTATAAAAATACATATATTATTGTTAAAAATAACCCACATACAAGTTTAAATAAACCACACAGAAGTTTAAATATTACACTGTTTCTCTTTTATAAGAAACTCAAAATATAAATAAGGAGCAAAGTAAAGGGAAGTTTGGAGATCTTTTTCAAATGGAATGGGCATCAAGAGATGAAAAGTTGACAAAAGGGCATGAAAAAGGAATTAAGATATGTTATGTATATTCCCCATAGGAATATAATCACTATGAAATGCAAACATATATATACTAATAAAAATAACTGAAAAAATAAGCATTCTTTAATGCCTTGCTATATTAAAATATGGTTCTCAAGTCACTTTAATTTCCTTAACTGATTTATTATCCCCAAACTATGAACTATGAACTACAGTTGTAAAACAGATATTGATTGGATTTTTTTTTTTTTTTTTGCTTTTTTGAGACAGGGTCTCACTTTGTAGTCCAGGCTGGCCCTGAGCTCACTATGGTGCCCAGGCAAGCTGCCACGAACTCAGCAATCCTCCTGTCCCTGCCTCCTGAGTGCTGGGATTACAGGCGTGAGCCACCACATCCGGCATTTGGATAAGTATTTTTTAATCCAATGAATAAGAAGCACTGTTCAATTTGTAACTTCTCCTTAGTACTAAATTATGAGATTTTAGCCGGGCGTGGTGGCTCACGCCTGTAATCCCAGCACTCGGGAGGCAGAGGCAGGAGGATTGCTGAGTTCGAGGCTTGCCTAGGCTCCATAGTGAGCTCAGGGCCAGCCTGAACTACAACACGAGACCCTGTCTCAAAAAAAAAAAAAAAAGAGATTTTAGTAATTTTCATTATCATAGGTTACTATAAAAGTATAAATAAATGGAAGCATTCTATAATGTTCACAAAGGGAAAGAAGTGGAGCTTCCTCTATTGAATTATATTTGAGAAAATATGACTTTTATTTAAAATAATTATCCAAATGACTGCATTACAATAATTGGGATATTTTTCTTTCAAAGGTCAAATATTTTCAAATCACACACACACACACACACACACACACACACACACACACACACACACACACACACCCTAAGTCAATCTCTAAGGACAGCACAGTAAATTTCACATATCCCTCTGATTTTAGACTGTGTCCATTGTTTTTTGTTCTGAAATAAATTAATTTTAAAGCTCTAATTTTCAGTGTGTGTGTGTCTGTGTGTGTTTCTAAATTGAACTGAAAAGTTTCCTGGCTTTCTTTGGAACTACAAATAATCTTAATAAAATATCGTTTCCAATTATTATAGAAACCCAAAATGCACTGAAGTAAATCACAATATTCTTCCAACCAATAAAATGAAGTACTTCCTAAGTTTTTTTGGTGCAAATAAACTGGCACAATTATGATATTAGGACTATAGAAAGGTGTGATTCATAATACTACTATTGATTCAAAGTCTATTAATTTGCCAAGGACTGATATATGAAATATACTTCCATTAGCTCCTGGAATATTTGTATCAAAATAAGTTTACAATTGTTACCTTCAATTTACAAATCAGAAACAGAGACAAAACCTAGCAAGGAAAGTAATGCTCTAATTCACAGCTTAAGCTCTTGTAGTGTGTTTAAGAGTCTCCGAGAACAGTCAATATGCTAGGTATTAGACTATACTGTATACAAAAATCTACTCAAATCAAATACTTTCAACCAAATATTTTGAATCAGTTCAAAAAATAACTTTCAAAGCATATTCTGAATCTTTATCTTTTCAAAAAAATTTTTATCATTTATTTTGGAGAGGAGAAATTTCTTATGGTCAATGAACAAAACAACTAATTCAGAGTCTGTCTTAATGAACAGATACTTATTTCTTATTCTAGTTTCATAAGAAAAATGATTTAATTTTATAGTAAATAGGCACTTTTCAAAGCAGGTGTATTTGAGAACTAGGTTAGTATTGACATAGGTTGAGTCAAGTAGGAATATATCTAACATGGTAAACACAAAACATTATACTTACTCCTCTATCTGATTTTAAAAACTATCATTCATCATCTAGAATCATACTTATCTCAGAAAACATCAAACTTTCTCATCACTACCATGAACACTCTTCTTGAAAAATGTTATACCTAGCACCAGCTAGAGAAAATGCTTACGGAAGAATCAAGTATACATGCCAAAATTTGAACATTGAAACTAAACACCAGGCAGAAAGTGATTATTCATGATATTATAGCATGTGCATACTCATAACTCCATTATGAGTTTTTGTTGCCTTATATTAAGAAATGTATCTTCTGCAGATAACTGTTAAAAACTATATACATATGGCTATGGTTTTTCCATATTAAAGTGGCTATAAAATGGATTTTATTCCTACTTTTATAATAGAATCAAAAACTACGGAGAAAATATACTTAAAGGTATCAACTTTTTTTCATGTTTGTAAAGGATGGTACTTGCAGCTCAAAAAAATTTGGATGAGTCTATAAAACAAAGTTATTACAAGAATTGCTCAAAATATGATTTATATAAAAACTGCTGAAGGGCTAGAGATTTAGCTCTACTGGTACTGCACCAACCTTGGATGCATAAGGGCTGGAGTTCAATCCCTAGTACCACAAACAAACAAACAAATAAACTGCTGGGATTTAGCTCAGTGATTCTGGCACCAGCCTCACATTGTGAAAGTTATGAGTTCAAACCTTGGTACTAAAACAACAACAACAACAAAACAAACATAACTATAGTTCACACAATGTACATGACCCAATGCAAATATTTGGGAAAGCACTTGTGTAACAGAAGAAATTACCAAACATTTGTCTTAAGGGTCTCACGTGGTTGCCTCTCAACTGCCTACTCTGTCAGGTTCAATATCATTCCACAGAATTTTACAAAATGGAAGAAAATATAGTTACAGCACAGTTTATACTTTAAAAGATAACAATTCTCCAAGTTTTGCATGAAATTATATGTAATGGGCAATTTTCTTTCCCCATTTTTGGCCTTATCTCAAGTATAATAAAGTTAAAAATCAACATACCTATAGCTTTTAATTTGTATGTTAATGTTTGTTCCCCATTACTGGAATAATTCTACTTTTCCACAGAAACTTTAAAAAAGTAAGACTGTGCCTATTATTCTGGTTAAATTACATACCCATAGTATAAATTATGGGGCAAATATAAGGAAAAGTATTTTTTGACTCAGTAATTTCAGACATTTTTTGACTCAGTAATTTCACTTCCATGAGGTATTCCTTTCCACAAACTTGTTTTATAGACAACAACACCTATTTCCTTATTGTTTACAATAACTAAGGACAGAAAGTAGTCTACATATCCATGGTTTGGCAAAATGGTTAACTAGGCTGCTCTAATATCATACCATGCACCTTTTTTAAAAATGATCTACAGCACATGTGCTTACATGAGATAGTCTCAATGTGTAAATGTGCTCAGTAAAAAAGAAAAAGTGAAAAATCTGGTACTGTTTCCATTGTACATTTTTTTTTTTTAAGACAGGGTCTTGCTTTGTAGTTCAGGCTGGCCCTGAACTCGCTATGTAGCCCAGGCAAGCCTTGAACTCAGCAATCTGCCTGTCTCTGCCTCCCGAGTGCTGGGATTACAGGCGTGAGCCAGTACGCCTGGCTCCATTGTACATTTTTGAAGGAAGAAAGTGTATTTGTAAATATTTGCTAGTATATGTGTTTGAATAAAACAAAGATCTTCTAAGCCCCACATTGGTAAGTAAAGTAGAGGAATTGCAGCAAAGCGTTTGAACAAATTCAAAAATCCCTGGTTTGTGCCTCAAGTATTAAAACTTCAGTTTCTCTGAAAAGTGACAGGTACCACTTCACTTCCAGGAGTCTGAAGACAAGTTCCTTCCCATCTTTGTGTCTTCATTCTTGCTATTCTCTCAGCCCACAGCTTCTGCTTGATTACTCCTCAGCACACCTCTCAAATATCACTTCCTGAAACCTTTCCAAGTTTCTGTTAAACTTCAGAACAGGTCTGGCCACTGTGATGTAAAAAATGTTCTTTATTTCTTCTTGAAGTACTTAGCAAAACTTCTGGCAAATAGTTATGTAATTAAGTGATTCATGTATGCTTCCCACAGAGAACAAGTCTTTAAGTGACTGGATGTTGAATGTGGAGTAACTACTTATTTCTTACTGCTAAACACATTACTTTGCACATATTGGAGTAATATTTATTGAATGCTATTTATTTTATATAATGGCCAGTTCACAATAGTGCTAATTTTGGATTAGTGGACACCAACAGTATGACCTCAGGCAAGCAGCTAAGCAATGTAGAGATTCTTTACAGTTCCAGAAGTTTTAGTATGTGAGTCTAGGCATGAATGAAAGACAAATCAGTTTTATTTTCCTCCATTCTCAAGTAGGAGGCTGAACAATCTGAGCACCTAAGTAATATTCTCATTTTTGCATCAGTCTTTCACATTTTAGCTTGCACCTATGAATGATATACCTCTAATTCTTCAAAATCTGTCTCTCATCTCTTCTGCCCCCTCTCCCACATGCATAAGCACACACCTACACACACACACACACACACACACACACACACACACACTGAATTTTCCACAATTTAATTTAAATTCACAGAAAGGAAAGTTTTAACAGCAGGGAACTTTTTTTTTTTTTTTAATTGGAGGCCACTTGGACATTTTCAGTGAGCCTGTAATTTTTGCCTGAGGATCTACAAAAAGAGGTTGTATATTGTGAATGTGGGGATGAGGATATGGAGGAAGCATCCTTAGGGGTCAGGACCCCTGTGATTCTTTTGACTAGGAGAGCAAATGTAAGCGTTGTCCTAATTCTCCCTGTTTGGTCTTTAGTCTCTCCTTTTACAAAAGGGATTTTTTTTAAAACTCTGTTTAGTAAATGGAGATAATTTACCCATTTTTCAGTTTGAGTCAGACAACTTAACAGCAAAATGAAGCAGAAGTGATAGGTTGCAAGTTCTATGTGTAAGAAAATGTGTGCCTCTATGTTTTCCCTCAAAGTCTGTTTCTATCAATGATGGAAGACCAAGGAGAATTCATTTTCCTGAACAGTAGCCAACCTACTCCCAGAAAACAATTGCCTAAACTGACTCATTACAGACTACAATAGAATGCAAAACTTTAGCTAAAACCAGAAAAAAAATAAAACCACTAAGTCCAAATTACATTGACAACCTGAAGAATAATGAACTAAACAACTACTTTTAGTCTCCTTTATTATACAACAGTTAACCTGTGTTTCAAAAATTTAGCAACAGCTGCTAAAATTGTTTTTACTTGATTTAGACTAAGATGAATCCACACTCAGAACTTTCTAACCATTATGAAAAATTTTTTGGTATGTGATGACAATAGTTTTAGCTGCAAAAGGCAAAACTTCTCCTATCAGTGAGAACAAAAATGCGACATTCTTTATTTTGTGTGCTTAATGTCCTGTCACCTTTCTTTAGCTCCATCTATTTTGGGGGTTTTCTTAGAGTGATGAACCTAACAACACATGGATACTTAATTTGGTAGAAGGATCAATCTTACAACAGTCCTACACAAGCTGCTGGGAACCTCAGGTGATGTCACTATTTCTGACTGATCCAGCTATAGCTCACATGTACAAAAGGACTTGGGAACTCCCATCACATTTACAGCCATCTCTGCAACTTTTTTAGATTCAAATTGGTAGTGGGGTTACTGAGAAACCTCACTGAGAAAAAAACGGTAGCTGTATAATTTATTGTGAAAGGATTTCGAGCTCAGACTGGAAAAAATAAATAAATAAATTGCTAAGTATAGCTCTCAGGTTAATTTCAAACACTTCTATTCTCATGGTAACTTAGGTGAATTCAGTTTTCATACAAGACTGTGGGGTTTCCTTTCTCACTCCCTTCCCATTCATACAGAAATTCCAATAATTTCAGCCCATAGGAGGTACAGATTTTAACAGTACAGGATTTTTGCTGTATACCACGAGTGTCTCAAAAAGGTCATATTGGCTTTAGGATGTAGTAGGGAAAACTAGTTCACTGCAGCATGGTCCAGGTTATAATCTTATCTCTAATATGCTTGACAGAAAACAGACACAAAAAGCAGTAGTGATATATTCACTCTAGCTGATATTTAAACCTTAAAAGGTTAGAAAAGCTCACTTTGTCAGGATGAGCCATGACCTTCTTATAGTTAAGCAGTCTAACAAAGACACACAGACAGATAAGTTAATGATAATAATTATAGTGTGTTCTTCCAACTTTCCATCACTGAAACCAATACCTGAGAAATTAAGTGATAAAGAGAAAAGGCTTATTTTGGCTTGCAGTTTTGGAGGTCATGCCCATAATCTACTGATGTCATTGTTTTGGGACTGTGACAGGGCAGTACAGGGTGGTGGGAACACAGGCAGAACAAAGAAATTTATATCACAAACTAGGGAGCAAAGAGGAAGAGGAAGGACTTGGGGTCAGCACCTTAGGTTTATGTCCTTGAGGACCTAAGGACCTCCCACTAGGCCCTACCTATTAAAAGTCCTATCAGCTTTTAGGACTGCCATCCTGGGATCTAAATCTTTAACACACAGTCCTCTGAGGACAGTTAATATTCTAGCTATAACATATGGTGACTCTATAATTTGTCATCCACACTGTACTTCTGAAGACAAGAAGGGGCCACTGATTCTTGTACCAGACTATCAGGATACACCTAGGATCATCTTGTCTTAGATATATTCAAATATTTGGATACCCTAAAAATATTGTTTGTTAAGCCAATTAACACCAAAAGTAATAATTAAAAATAAATAATCACAACAAGTATCAGTAGATGTTGCCTGGGAAGTGGCAAGGTGATTGGACCACAAAGGGTTCACATGATGAATTTGCTATCATTCACTGTATTGCCTCTATCCTTAAAAGCTTAGAATGTTTTTGGTTGTATATGAAAATTTTTCCATCTTCCAAAGATGAAATCTCAGTAGCCAAACTCATAAATGAGCTTATTGTTTACATTAGAGCAATTCCTGCCAAGGGAATACAATGTTCACAGTCTCTCAGCCGGTATATCCTCTCCTTAAATTAACTATACGAGAAGTTTCATTATAATTAGAAGATTTCTTAGTACCATGAAATTGCAGCATGGGAAAATTCATTATATTATGTGAATATTTAGAGCACTGGGCCTTATAAAAACTTTCTATCTATCACTCTAAAAATGCTGCATCTGCTAAAAGGACTGTGACCATCACATCTTCTATTCAGAAGGCCACATTCACCATAGGAGAAAATGTTTGGATGCATAAATACTTTCAATGACTACCTCTGGTCAGTCACTCTTCTTTTGCAATGCTTCCTGTGCTGATCCAAGCCTTTTCCATCCTTAGCTAAGTCCTTTACTAAAATGCTTTTTTTTTTTTTTTTGAGACAGGGTTTCACTTTGTAGTCCAGGCTGACCCTGAGCTCACTATGTAGCCCCAGGCAAGCCTCAAACTCAGCAATCCTCTTGTCTCGGCCTCCTGAGTGCTGGGATTACAGGCATGACACCACACCCAGCCAGCACGGTGGTATGTGGTATTGATTGCTGGTGGGCATAAGTCATCAAGCCCAGCACTAAAATGCATTTTTAAGTAATAAACTATCAAAGTACAATGTCTAATTTATCCTTGTCATTCAGACATTTTTGCATGTATCTGTTCATCCAGGATGATTTTATGTTCCAGTTCAGTTCTCATGGAACAATGTTACACCCTTATCCTTGAGTTCTTTGGGACAATCTTTTGGTAATCTATGAATGATAGGTGTTGCCTCATGGAGGATCTAAGGTCTCCATGTATGCATTAGTTCTACGCATTTTTTAATTAAAGAGCTTTTTAATTAATCATGAAATTATTTTTAATAGTAAATATTTTCAGTATATAATGATTATATTTATCATGGGGAGTTGATACATGTGTATTGCATAGCTTTATTTTTTAAAAAAATTTCAAGCTAGGTATAGTATACACACCTGTAATTTCAGCAAATGAATAAAAATTTATTTATATCCTTCTGGGTTTATAATTCATATGCACATGCACACATTTTGGAGGTGACAGTATCTTTGGTATTTATCCCAAGGAAGTATTGAACTGGAGTGGTGGTTGAAATCTTATTTTACAGATTTACTCTGCTACTGACACCATCATAATAAAGTAATTAAAAAGAAAGACAATTCAATGTTTAATCTTATCTTACCTTTTACCGATTTGTTATTACTAGTATCTAGTATTTATAAGTGACCTCAAAATCCATTAAAAGTAGCAATTTCTTTTTTTCTTAAAAACAAATATAGAGTAGCCTATGGAGAGTCAACCTACCTGGACAATTTTTAACAAGAAAAGGGTACTGGTTCCTTAAGCACTCGTCCAGACAGTCATAAGTACTAGTGAAATAAACTTGCTTAAGAAAATGATTGAGGATATTTTTAAAAAATGAACTTGTGACTCTGAAGAGATAAACATTTAAATGTTTCCTAATGGAAATGGGATTGAACAAAACCAAAAGACTACACCAATTGCCATGGACACACAATGTCTTCCTAGTAAGTACAAGTGGCCACTACACAATTTGCAAAGATAGCAAATGTTAATTTCAACTCAGGGATGTTTAAAGCCTTACTCTGGCCAGGATTCAGCATTGGCTCACAAGGTGCAATGGTGGGGGTGGGGCAGGGGAGTGGAGGGGACTGCACAGAAGCTAGAGAGACTAGTAACTAATTTCTGACTAACATACTCCCCCTAGTTTGGTTTCATTATGTTGAAATACTATGAATTCTTCAAAGATCAAATAGAGGCATGTTCTTCAATTTTTCAACACAGTCAAATTAAGTAATCCTTTCATTAGGAGCTGTTTTGGATGGTACACAACTCTTATTTTCCCTTCAATGGAATGGGTAATTGAGAACTGACTGAATAAATAACAGGAAGCATTAAAAACTAATTTCATTCTTAACATACACTAGAATAATGAAGTGTGGTAGGTTAGCATAAAACAATTACTGAACACTAGCACACTTGGAACCAGTTCTATCTGAAATATATGAGATATTCAACTCAATAATAAAGAGAAAACAAAATGAATATGAATTTTGGTACTTAAACAGAAATTAGCTGTATGAAAATATTTGTAACTCCAATTCTAGGATAACATTTTATAAACTGTAAAGATACTAAAATAATTGTAGAACTAACCTTGTTTAATAACATAACATCCTCTTCTTGTACATAGGAGATATATTTTAATTTTGACTTTGTTATACATAGGAAAGGGAAAATTCAGCTCTTAATTTAAAAAATTACTTAAAGTATAAATGGCCATTTTGGTGGTCTTTTATACTTCTTATTGAAAGTAAAATGAGCTTAAATCCAAAAGCAATAATCAAAATAAATTTATTGTTGGGTGTGGTGGCACATGGCCTATCATCTCAGCAGTTGGGAGGCAGAAGCAGGGGTTTGAAGAAATGGGTTTGAAGTCAACCTGAGCTATACAATGAGTCAAGGTGAGCCTGAACTACATAATAAGACTCTGTCTTAAATAAATAAATAAATGTCCCATACCTCTTGAAAAAACATTAATATTCCAATGAATTAGATCATTAGTATTAAGTCACATACATTCAGGTGCCAAAAGTCAGACTGTCCTTTGTGAAAATTAAATAATAAACAATAAATAAATACTTTCAGAAGACCTGAGTTTAGTGTACAGACACACTTTTATCACAGTTCAACAACATGTCTCTGTTTATCTGGGATATAAATCAGATGTGTCTACCTGAATTAACAGCTTCAGGGAGCTCCAACTTTTTGATGAGGTTTTGTGCCAGTACAGGAAAAGGTGTGACTGGGAATATGAGAATATAAGATTTTAAATGTTATTTTAAAAATTGCTATTATATGCAAATAATGCTCATACCTCAGATCCTGCTCAGCTGTATGAAGATCTAGGTTAAATAGTATGAAAATTTGAAGGAAGAAAAGAAAAAAGGAAAATGTTTTGCCTTCTTTTAATAAAATGGTCAACACGGTAATTCAATGGAATAAATTAAAGTGTTTTCTATTCACAATATAATAAAAGCCAATACATATTTTGCTGCTAACATTTTCAAAATTCTAATCAAAAGAATTACTAGTCTTATTACATGTCACAAAATATAAATTTACAAGTGGAAAATAAAAAGAGGCACAAAAAATAACTTCCAGGGCCCCAATATTCTCATATGGCATAGCTAAAAACTGAATACATGAATATTCATATAAAGAATATTTTTTATAACATTTAACACTACAAAAATGGGTTTTCAATGAGTTTTCTAACTTAAGTAAAGAGTACACATGGATTCTTATTTGACTATTACAAAAGATATGCTAGCTTGAATTTTCTCAAAAGTCAAAAAGTTTGGAATCTAGAAATGCAAAATATTTTGGTTTCCTATAGGTTTTAAAACAAAAGCAAAGTTTAGCATTCTCTGTTTCTTCAGTATTACATGGTCCTCAGATATACTTTTAAATGTCAAATAAATATTTTAGCACCAGAACTTACATAGTATTCTAGAATCTTAAATGCAGCTTAAAATAAAAAAGGCAGGTTTTCAGCATGGATGGGTGACACAATAAGCAGTTGGTCTCCATTAGCACCTTTCTAACAATCCAGTTTATATGACCTTTGTCCAGGAGACCTTTAGAGAAATACTATTGGAAACTAACACTGGTTGACCAATTTAGATCTTTCACTTAAAGACGTTAGAAACAATGCGTGTTTGAGTTGAAAGAAATCTCAGAGACATTTCTTAGTCTTCCCTTATGTTTTATATGTGAGAAAGCTGAGACCCAAATAAAGGTTAAATGACTTATTTATGTGCCTGAAGATTCTGCGCCAAGCCTAGAAAAACATTTTACTGCAAACAGCACTCCATTAAGTAAGTTGCTATTGGATTAAATAAATCAAAGAAAAACAATACAGACTACTGAAACATTTGTGGTTTTTAAATAAATTAATAGAACCACATTAGTAGTCTAAAAAGAATGTTGAGTTGTTTACCCCACAGTCTGATGTGATATATTATGTTCCAAATACAACACCCCATTAAAAACAGCTTGATGGGTGCTTACACAATGGGAAGAACCGTCTATCAGTGAGTGACCATGAAAAACTCCACATAGGCAAGCTGATGATCCCAGCGAACAAACGGTTAACTGTAAAGAAAGCCCCACCTCCTTGTAAATAGTCAGAGGTTTTTTTTTTTTAAAGCAATACATAATGTCACCACAGGCTGACGCTCTTTCTATGAGAATAAGGTTAATTTTTTTTGCTACCTCAGATGCTAAACACATATTTCACTGCCTTTATCTTTGAATTCAGTTTGATAGTTGATATATACGTGTCTTTCCCCTCCCTTCAAACAGGCAGCACGGCACAGCTAAAATATATCAATGACTACGGTTTCACAAATTTGAGTTTCGGTCCTCTAGTACTGGATACACACTATTAAAAAGGTCTAGAAATAAAGGGAGGCGGCACGGAAAGTTAGCTCGCGGACAAAGCCGGTGTTTGGCGAGGGACCCAACCCGCGCTGCTCTGCAGAGAACTCTGAAAGAAGCGCACTTGCTTGCTACCCCAGCTCTCGCTCCCAGACCGCCGCACCTTTTGCGCCACAATCTCTCCTTTCAAAACGCCCTGACACGCGCGAGACTTTGGTGCTGGGCCAGGTCAGTAACTGAGGGAAACCGCGAGTTGGTCAGAGGGCGTGTGGCCCGCGACCCCCGGAGCAGCGGGAGCGACCCGGCTCCACAGAGGCGCAGTTCCGCCGGCCGGACACGAGGCTCTCCCGGGCGAATCACCGCGAAACAGGTCTGAAAGCGGAACCTGTCCTCTTTCGGCAGCTACGGCGTGGGCTGCGGTGGACGATCTGTGCGCCGACGTGGCCAAAGGAAAATACATTCCTGTTTAAGCCCAAGAAAAAGGGAACTGGGCGAGCGCGTGGTGAGGGGGTGGGGATTCTCCCTGTCGCGAAAGGGTTACTGCGAAACCGCTCTGGGCGTCGAGTCTCTGGATTTTACAAGCTACACCACCCTCGTCTTCCCGGCTGGACTCTCTCCGCCTGGCTGAGAAGGTTCGGACCCGCCCGTGAAAAAGTGAAAGGCGCAGCGTGCCGGACCCTGCCCGGTCCCGCGTTCCCACCTCCCCGCCTCCCCAGGGTTTCCGTCCCGCTCCACCTGTCCTAAACCCAGTTCCACTCTGGTTTTAGCCCGGGGCCCGAGGTTTGGTACAGATACCTTTCTCAGCTGCAGAACCAGCAGGTGAGCTCATGACCTCATCCAGAAATACAACTTTAATAAACAGACCCGGGAGGGGACCTCCCCCAAACACACCGTGGAAGCGGCAAGCGCAGCTCCCAAACGCTCGCTCTGGTCCCAGCCTTACTTCACCCTCTTCCCTGAGAAAGATTCAGAGGCTTCCAGAACTCTCCGCTGCTAACAACCGAAGGGCGTGTGCGAGAGTAAAACATGGGAAACGAAGGAGTCTGGTTAAAAATTTCCTTGAATAAAGCAAAATTAAAGGGAAAAAAGCAAAACTAAAGGGAACAGAAACCAACATAGTAGGAAGTAGTTTAACTAGCAAGGGATGGAAATTAAACTTCAAAAGGGGAAAAAAAAACTCAGGTCCAAGGAGAAAATGAACCTGGTGCTCTGGCGAGCGCGCAGGGCAGCCGCCCGCGCCTGACGCCCCAGCGTCGGGGACGCCCCCGAGGGACACGGAGGGATTCCTTGAGATTCCAGTTGAGAATTTTGCGTGTTTTTTTTTTTTTTTTGCTTTGGTTTTGTTTTCTCTTTCGTGCTTGATATAAAATTGAGGACTGGCTCCCTCGCAGCGCCGGAAATCCCAATCCCCCGCAAGGTCTCCCAAACCAGACCACACGCTTACCCCGCCCCGACCCCTCCCAGACAGCGCAGCCTTAGGATTTTTTTTTTTTCCTTAACGGGACGGCTGAAGACCTTCTCCTCTCCTGACCCTCCCAGCCCTTCTTCACCTCGCACCGTGGGCAAGTTCCAGGGAACTGAGCACGAAACGGTGCGTGCACTCATTTCAGCCGAGAGCTAAGCGAAAGGGAAACGGGCCGCGGCGCAGCGCCGTGGGCTCCGATGCCGGGACCCAAGGGCTCGCAGGGGCGCGGAGACCCGCAGGGACAGGAAAGGGGCCGGACAGACGTCGCCTGGGCTTTTGCACCGCGGCCCGGCCGCGCCCCAAGTTCCCGGAGACTGACCGGGCGCCCGCGCTCCTCGCCGGCCAAACTTGAGCCCCGCCGCGAAGCCCGGACGCGGCTCGGTGCGGAGCCGGCCAGTCCCCGCCCGGACGCCGCCCGCCCGCGCCCCGCTCACCTGGCCTGAGCGCCGCGGCGGACAGCAGCAGCCAGCAGAGCAGCCGACAGGACGGGGGCGCCGCGGGGGCCATGTTCCTCCGCCTCCGCGCCGCACGAGGGGGCGTCGTCCGGCCCGTGGCCCGCGGCTCGTGCGTCCCGACGCGGCGGCCGGGCGGGGGCTTCCCGGGCGCGCGGTCCGGTGCGCTCGCGCCGCGCCTCTTCCGCCTCCTCGCGGGCGCGACCCTCGCCTCCCGGTGACACGCGAGTGGTACGAAAGGCGGACGGCTCCTCTTCGGCGGGCTGTTTTCTCCTCTGGCACCGGCACTGGCGACAGTCGCGGCTGAAGCAGCGTCGGTAAGCAGTGCCGGCGGGCGAGGGGCTCCGGGCCGGGAGGGGGCGGCGGCCGCGTCTCCTCAGGTGGCAGCGGCGGTCTCCGGGATGGTCGGAGTGCGGGGACTGGAGGTGTGTGCGAGCTGCTTCTCTCCTCCTAACGCCCGCCTCCTCTCCCTCTCCTCCCGCCGCCGTCTGCGGAGACGAGCAGGTGGCTGGAGCGCCGAGCCGCAGCCTAGAGGCGCTGCAGGACCAAGTCCGAGACCTAGCTCTTACCCGCGCGAGGGGGAGCCGCTCGCCTCAGAGCCTCGGGGCTCGGGGGAGGGGCGGGCCTCGCTCGGGATCCGCCCCCACGCGCGCGCCAGCCAATGAGGACTCCGTACAGGAGGCGGGCGCCCGGGTGGGCTTGGCGGGCTTGACCTTTCCGGTAGCTGCCGGGCGTCTGGCCTCTCACTTCCAGCTGTCTACCCCGGGCCTGCGGTTCACGCAGCAGCTTTCTCTCCTAGGGCACCTAGTCGCCCGCCTCTCTGGCTCACTCCGCAGTGGTTTCTGCTTCGCTGTGACAGTGTAGCCTTCCTACCCTATAAAGACGGCCAGGGGTGGGAGCGGGCTGAGGCGCGCTCCTGGGGTCAAAGGGCCGAGGCGTGGCGGCCGGGGCGGGAAGTCGGTTCCTCTGGCAGCTGGTGCAGCCGCTGCTCGGGCGCAGTTTCTGCCGGAACGGTTGCTCCTGGACTCGGCGCACCACCTCCCCCCTTCCGCCTCCCGGTCACACAGGTCCTTTGAAAGGCGGACCCTTGAGTTGAATTCCCGGAATGAGAGAAAAGAGTCGCTTTTTCCCTGCCTCTAGTAGAATTTTAATCAGGAATTTATAGACCAGACTTCGTCATACGGATTATCCCGCTGTCTACAAAGTCGAGTGTGTGCTACTTTTATTTTGAATTAAGCGGCGATTTCAAGTTACAAAATAGAAAATCTCAAGTTACTTATATGAAAAGCCAAACTCCTCCCGGTTGATTCCAAAAAGCCACGCACCCCAGCAAACGGACACTCTGCTCAGGCAATTTGGAAATACTGCACCACCTCCCGGGCGGAGCTTCGGCAAGCTGTGTACCTGTAATCAGGCACAGAGCATGCAGTATTTTCCTCTGGAACACCGGGGTGGAGCTCTCCAGAGCCCCAAGTGGCTCTACATCAGGAATGCGGGATCACAACTCATCTCCAAAGCTTAATAAAATGGTCCCTGAACCACTTCGCGAGGGCATTAAATGGTGTTTCCTGCACCACAGGGTCGCCTCTGTGTGAGACCAGTTTCCAGCCAAGAATACTAACTAGTAATCGGCAGGTACTGTTCTTCAAAAGGCTGCAAGTCGCCCGCTGCATAGGGTGGGAGGGAGTTCTGGTTTAAACACACACACACACACACACACACACGCACGCACGCACGCACGCACGCACGAAATACGGAGAGGGAGCAAGGGAAGGGAAGGAGAGAGAAAGAGGGACTTTGATTTATCGTGTTTTGCTTGAAAATATTCATCGTTAGCTGTAATTTTTTAAGACTTCCTGTTTTGTTCTGATTCTCTTTACATTAACAGTATTCTAGAGCTTTTATTTTTCCCTCTAAGTAAATAGCTTCTCCCACTTGATTTTGACAATAACCTTCATTTGCACCTTATGAATCAAGAGGAAGTCGAATGCTTTTTAATTCTGTATTTCATGAACTGCTAACATGCTCATAGATTCCTTTGAGATTCTGTTTGGGACTTATTTTCTTTTAAAGTCTAAGTGGAGTGTATAAGAACAAAGCATCTTGACTCTGTTCAACCTGGATCCTTGGAGTTCCTAAATTATTTTATTTTGGGGTGGGAATTACTACAACATAATTATTAAAAAGCAGATCCTCAAAAAAGTCTTGAGTCCACGTATCAGCTAGGCTCTATTACTGACTGTATGATCCGAACGTGATCAACTTACCCATTTTAAGCCTCAATGTCTTCACTAGTGGAAAGTGATAACAATAATTCTACCTCATTGGAGTGCTGTGAAGATTAAATAAGAACACAAAAACCTGACTAGGTGTAGTAGAAGGAATTTGGGCTTTAGGAACCAGAGAAGACCTAGGTAGGATCCCTTGATCTGCATTTGCTCAGTGAGGTACCTTGAGCAACAGTCAATCTCTCTCAATCATGATATTTTGACTCAGTAGTATGTCATTAACAAAGGTGTGCAGCTAATATGGGAAAAAATATTGATATGAGTAAGGTATATTTGACACAGAATTCTGGAAGCAACAGATCCATTTATGTATTGTAACCCCCTGATACATGTGCGTTTGTGTGGAAATAATATATATTGTATGTATTTGTTGTTTTCAGAATTCCTTTCAGAGAAAAATGTGTCTTAGTTCAGGAAAATGCCCTGAGAAGCTATTTGGAGCAATAGTTCCAAAGTCTATCGATCATATATAGTTAAGGTCACAAGTAATGATAGAGCTATTCTATATTAAGCAAAATAATATAACACTAAAATAAGAATTTGACAAGGGGATGGAGCAAAACGCTGAAAACAGCAAAAGGAACACAGAATCATGCAGTGTAAGTTTGAAAATTTCAAAGGCTTTTAAATATATTTAAATGAATTAGCAACTTGATTGACTACTATATACTTAAAAATTCTAAATAATATTTGTGAATTAGTGGATATAATCTCCCTCAAAACCCTACTAGGTGGGTGTTATTTTTAATTTTATTTATGAAAAACTGAAACCCAGAAGCATGAAATAACTTTCCTAGGTCAGGCCAGCAATGATTCATTACAATGGTAAGGCTGAGACTGTACCCCAGACACTCTGATTCTCAAACTGAGTTCCTACCCACTTTGCTCTTTGTTGTTGACTTTCCGCATCACAGATGCATTAAAACAATTAATTCTTTTCTGGGTCAAGGGGTCTTGATTTAAAGAAAAAATTTGATAAAGTTTGTTACCCTCAAACATAATTTCCTTGAGGAAATTAACTTATAAGGGCACATATACTATCTGGGTGAACCAGGTATGGTGCATATGAGTTCAGGAGACCATTTCTAAACTGAAATATTGCAGCATAAGCAAAAACTCAAAATCACAAATAAACATGAGAATATAAGCTTCAAAATGTAATTTAGCAAACAGTGAATTTTTCTTTCAAAATCTCAGGAATTGGGGTGGGTTATACTTTATTGAATTCTGTAGACAAAGATGATTCTCAGCTGTGTCTGCCTTGTGATGGCTTTTGTTATAACTGATAATACATAGTATTCCACTGATATTTATCACACAGTTAATTCATCCATCAGAGATCTTGATGAGAATACTTCTTACTGAAAGAGGTAAAATAAGTAATGCTTAGCCAGAAGAAAAATATTTCATGTT
The DNA here is from genome assembly GCA_004025085.1 of Thryonomys swinderianus. Taxonomy (NCBI): domain Eukaryota; kingdom Metazoa; phylum Chordata; class Mammalia; order Rodentia; family Thryonomyidae; genus Thryonomys; species Thryonomys swinderianus. The sequence goes on from PVIC010010930.1 coordinate 36,269, forward strand.
ACCTGCAACATGAGAAAAGCTTTGGATTTTAAATATATAATTTATCAAGCAAGAAAGTATTCTGAAAGCAATAGACTTAGTAGAAAAGATAAGTTTCTTAGGGTATACTGAGATTAGAATTCAGGACCCCCACCCTCAAGGCTTGGGGCAAGCACTCTGTCCTATATTAAATTTTTAACCCATCAATATACAACAAGAAACCAGGTCAAGAATAGGTACCTTTTTCTCTCGATTAACCAAAATATATTTCCCACTGATGAAATTTTACTAAGTTTTGGTGACAAGTTTTATTTAGCTGCTACATATGGGAATGTTTTGTGCTCCTTCCTACTTTTTTAAAAAAATAACTATGTCCAATTCAAGAGGATATAACAAATCTTTACACTATCCCCATCCTCTCTTAGCACATATTCACATAAGCAATATTTTGCAATTAGATTGAACACAAGTGTTTGTTCATGAGAAATAAGCAATGATAGAGAATTCTTCTCTATAGAATTTAGACTCTCTCATAGACTTAAAATTATAAGGAATATTAAGTAATAGGAAGAGATGAAAGGTTTTCCACTCAGTCATCAATGCAAGAGTAAGTCATGCAAAAGGAAAGAAAGTTTCTTGACTCAGACTTTTGAAATTGAAGTGAGAACTCACATTCTTTAACCTTGTGATGTCTAGTGCTCCATTTTTTGGAGTGTCACATATCAGTTTTTCCTATAATACAATTTTCCTCTTCACATTCCTGCTCCTTTAATTTTTTTGTAGGTAACATATATGAATTTTATGCAAAAATTTAAAAAATGCAACATTTGGGGTACATGGGTTAATAAAGCTAAACCTTTCTGAGTGCCAACATGATGCCAGAGTAGAAAATTCCATATTGAGTGATAGGTTAAAGTCAAAATACAGATGCACTAATAACATTATAAATATCAAATCACTTTCAGATGTGTATGTTATATATTAAACTGAAATAAATTTTGTTTTTGGACCAAGGCCGCCCCATATTCATGATTTCACTCACTCTCTCTTTCTCCTTTCTCTTTTTCCTTCTCTCTCCCTCCTTCCTTTCTTTTTTCTCTCCTTCTTTCCCTGATAAAAAGTTCACATGTGAAACACTTTTGATATCAAATATTTTGGATAAGAGACCTGAATAAAATTGAAAACAGCTGTAAAAAGAAATGAGTAGAAAAAAAAATGATTTGCTGTCATTGAGAATAAGACCAAAAGGCTATGGGGAAAGAAAGTAGGATATTAAGTATTAAGAGGCCAGGGAAGGTCCTAGGGTAATAGTATACTAATGACAAAGATTGACATACAGGACTAAGTAGGATTTATATGAAGTCTAGCAATATCTCCTAACTTTAGAGGCACAAAGAGTACACATATGAGCTAATACTCTTTTATTTCTAGATCATAAGATTTATAAAGTAAGTGATTTCTAAAATCACTCCAGATAGGGACTAAAGTACACATGAGTGTGTTTTCTTAAAAAGCAATTTACTGAATTTTGCTTAATCTCATTTTTAATAGGAATACTAGTCATAGAATACAATTCAGCAATACATTACTACTGCTAATAAAGATATATCACAAGAGCTCAGGAGATCAAAAACTTTCAGTCTATAGTAAACATTAGATTTTCAGACTGCAGAATGTTCAATGTCTGGGTACAAAAAGACATGCATGGCTATTTTAGTTGAATTAAAAATTCACTTAGGCATTTCCTTCCTGTCTGAGGTATGAGGAATGGGGGAAAAAATCTAGCTAAATCATCTGACTATGAGACTTACACTATATAAAATGGATGTCAAAATCTCTCAGTATGTTAAAAACTCATAATTCATTAATGCCTTAGGTGCATAAATTTAGTCAAAAAATAAAACAGAGATCACGCCTAAAACCACAGAGTTTTCCCTCAAAGGTCACTCTGTGTTTTCAACTTTGAACTGAGATAAACAGCTCTATTCACTTTGAGAAAGTAGAAAATGACTGAGGGCATGGTTGTACAAGTGTTTGATAACTAAGAGAAACTTCAGCTTTAGTATTTTCTAGAAGTACTCGACTTCTAGTTGCATTGCCATATTAGCCACTTTATCTATAATAACCATACCCAGGGATATGAAATAGACAATGACTGAAAAATAATGAAATAACATGTATATGATTTTTTAAAACAAATCACCATGGATATAATGGACATCTGGAAAATCATATGAAGTACCAGGCCCTAAAATAAGTAAGACAGGTTTAAAGGAAAGCACCAAGAACTAACTGTTAAGAAATGTATAGTTCCTGAAGAGAAAAAAAAAATCTTCATTATTATCAAAATTTGATAACACTGAATCAAGGCTCTTGATCATGTAATATGATGAGAATCTTACGTTTTAATGTTCCTCAGGTTTTCAGTCTTTATTTAAAAGTAACTCTCTTCTAATGTAGGCGTCCTCTGAAGTCCAGTTTCCTATTTCACTTCATTCTATCTGTTCCCATCAAAATGTTCTCCTTGGGCCGGAGGGTTAGCTCAGTGGTTCTGGCGCCTGCCTCGCAAGCGCAAGGTCCTGAGTTCGATCCCCGGTTACCACATATAATACAGGGCATGGAGACACGCCCACCAACAATCAACACCGCATACCACAATGCTGGACGTGGTGGCTCATGCCTATAATCCCAGCACTCAGGAGGCAGAGACAAGAGGATTGCTGAGTTCGCCGTGGCTTGCCTGGGCACCATAGTGAGCTCAGGGCCAGCCTGAACTACAAAGCGAGACCCTGTCTCAAAAAGCAAAAAAAAAAAAAATGTTCTCCTCACTTCTCTAAGTATATCTGGCACAGTCTCATGTCAGGCCCATTATACTTGCCGTTTTCACTTCAAGATCTCTTTAAAGATAGTTGTTCAAGTGTTATATTCTTATTTAAACTTTCCATGATCAACTATTTAAAATTTCAATCAATCCTTGATATTTCTTGTGTCCCTCCCATTCCTGTTTCATTTTTCTCTAAAAACCCATCACCATACACCGTGATGTACATTTAGATTGTTGTTTACTTTGTTAGGAGACAAACTCAAAGAAGGCAGGAATTTTTAAAATGTTTTCTGTCATATTTAGAATAGGCAATACTTAGTAGGCTCATGAAATTAATTCATGAATTCATGATTAATCAATTCCTGATTACAGGAATGGATAAATATTGTGTAAGGTAATAACATGGTAAAGGTGGGACTGTTTTGGTTGAATTTTGATAAGCATCCTGAAGCTTCATCTCCTCCTTCAGAGAGTCTAAGACTTTCCAGCAAAGTTGAAAAAGTCATTAAGATGGACCAACAGCCGCTTACATTATAGTTCAGGAATCTAAGATCAGGAGTTAGAAAACTTCACCAAAATTCACTCAGCTTTGGGTATCATCTGTGTTTAAATGCAAATGTAACTCTTCCAAATACAGTAAATACACAAAACATTCTGTAAATTTTAAGTTAAATTCTAGGGATAGTACAAAATCTGGATGCATATCAGACAGCATTCTTCAATTCCAAATAGAGTACATTTATCCAAACTCTTCAGAGCAAACATTTTGAATAATGTTCTGTACAACATTTCACTAAGGCAAGATTATGAATTCAGTGCCAATATTGCAAAGTCTATGAGCTTAGTTTAGTATTAAAGATTTTAAGCCTCAATGTTCTTTATATTTTGTTCTTTACAGAATGAATTTGGCTAAATTATACTTCAAAGCAATGTATTCCACAAACATAGATGATTCATAACCCATTCAGCTAACAGTGCTAAAGGACAAATATTTAATTTAATTTAATTTGATGTCCAGCATTTTAACACTATGTGGAGGTGTTTAATGCATTTACTTTTCTTTGTAAGGGCAGGAAACTCACTTAATAATGGCAGCTTAAGGTGAGCAGCTTGTGAGAAAGTGGAATACATATTAAAGCAGCAATGTAAGTCAAAGCACATAAAGATTTATAAATGTGTATGCTTTCATTTTAAATTAAAACATCTATGCTGTATTCTAGCTAGTACAGTAGCAGATTAAATGATATTTAACTGACACTTTTGGTTTTAAATTTTTTTCTAATTAGTTATTTGATGCACCTGTTAAGTACAAATTATTTGGGTTGTCATCGAGAATGGCATCCAAGTTATAAAGTAACACATCTCCACTGTTGGTGGGAATGTTGACTGGTGCAACCACTATGGAGATCAGTGTGGAGATTCCTAGGACTAAGGGTCCCATTTGACACTGCTATTCCCCTACTAAATATATATACAAGAGAATTGAAAGATTCATACCACAGTGACATATGTGAACCCATGTTTATAGCAGCTCAGTTTGTGATAGCTAAATCTTGGAAACAACCCAAATGTCCATCAATGGGAAACTGCGTAAAAATATGGCATTTTATTTATAAAATGGAGTATTAGCCATAGAGAATCCTAAATTTGAGTCATTTATACTGAAGTAGATGTACCTTAAGGATGTATTCATAAATGAAATAAATAGGACACAGATGTGTAAATACTGTATCTTTTCTCTAATATGAAAAACTGAAGGTGTAAATGAATGCCAAAGTGTGTGGTAGGTACTGTGAAGTAGGAAGAAAATTTTCAAAAGGCAAAAAGAACGAGGTGGTAGGGGAAAGCAAAGAAGAGAAAATTAAAGAAAGTTAAGTTTTGTAAAGGAGATACCAAAACAGTGCATGTTCCGTGATTATTCCTTGGATTTTTCAGGGCTCAGCCAAGTACTGATTCCAACATTAAATAAACATTAAACTCTACTTTGAAATTCATCCTGAAAAGGGTTATAGAATAGGGAGTGTCCCACTTAGCCTGACTGAGAAAAAGGATGTAGTTATTTGAGTCTTTTCCCCATGCTCAAAACTGTCATCTTTTTTTTAAAAATTGAATTCTTATTGGTACATTTTATAGACAGCTCACAATCACACTCAACACTGGGGAATGTACCAGTGTATGACATGAGTTAATTCTCATTTTTTTCCCCATATCCACATGTATATAAGGGGGTGAGGGGTTGTGGTGTGGGTAGGAATATGGGTATAACTGAGTCATCTTTCATTCCCATTTCTTCCCTCCTGATACCTGCCATATCTGGGTTATTTCCAGAACAACTGAAATGATTCCTCAGTTCCACTATGTTGAGGTACCTTTTCACATTCAAACCAATTCCTGCTATGAAACTTGAGACAAAAAAAACCCAAAAACCAAAAAACCAAAATTATTTTCATGCTGATTTGTCCTTTCAATTCAAATTGATCAACATTTTTTCTTCTTCCTTTTCTTTCCAAATTAATAACTTTTTGCCCGTTCTATGTTGACGTAGTATACCAAGTTAAAAAATAAAGCCATGGTAATTTATGAATGAAAATGTGGAGAACAAGTGTATTGTAGTCTGTGTGCTAATGAAAGGGTTGTCCAAAGAGAAATGAGCCATAGATCAGAGAAACAAAATAGAATAAATTTAAATTTTTACAATACAAGAAAATGTTTAGTTCTCAGTATTTCCCCATCTCTGTCTGTCTGTTGTCTATTTATCTTTAATTAGACATTATTTGTATTCCATCTAGTCTAGTGTGAATGAGAGAAAAAAATGTAAAAAGTGACTTACTGTTTTAAAAGACTTAAAATTTTTAAAATGCACTGATAGCCAGGCATTACAGGACCTAAGCGCTTGAGTTCAGCAGTTGGTGTTCTTTGTCTTTCTCTCCACATCTTGGCCATATATAACTTTGCTCATCTGTGACTGCTTTCTGAATTTCTCCAGCAGCAGCCCCACATCCTCTATATTAAACAGTTACTTGAAGACCTAAGGCTAGACCAACAGAAATTGAAATCCTTAGGAAAAGCTCATGCATAAAAACAGATGTGACTGGTTCTATCCATTTCCACAGTAAGATAGTAAGAAGATAATCTAGAACTATGACTGAGCTGGTGGTCATATATCTACCCCTAGGAAGTCATGTGTGTACCCAGGAAGAAGTGAGCATTATGTTTGATAGCACCACTGAATCTCAGGATCAAGGAACTATTTCTTTTTTTTTAATTGAATTCTTTATTGGTACAATTTATATACATCTCAAAATCACATATAACATTGGGAAATTTGTACCAGTATATGCCACAAGTTAATTCTCATTTTTACCCGTATCCCTACCCACTCCCCCCTCCTCCCCCCTTTATACATGCTCTTTTATTGTCTTTCTGTATCATATTTATTCCTTCCCCTCATCACATTCCCACACCAAGTTTCCTATAGAAATATTCCACTCTATAAGAGCTGTCCTACTTTCTAGAACTCATTTGCATCTACAGGTGTTCATGCCAAAGAGAAGATCTGGGAATTGTCTATCTGTGATCTATTGATTTCACTTATTAGTATATCCTCCAGGTGTCTCCATTTGCACCTAAATGGATCAATCTTGTTCATTCTTTATGGCAGAGTAATACTCCATTTT